>BQNB010001298.1:0-142675 GCA_026074375.1 Tanacetum coccineum | reverse complement strand
GTGGAATACCATGACTAATCTCACATTATATTACTTTATCACATGAGATATTATTATTAGTTATTTATCACTGGTGATACTACAATGTCAGGGGTAATAAATGTTAAGTCACGAGTGAATCTTACTTTATAAAAGTATTGGTATAGGGTTTAGTGGTTAGGGGTTTTGGTATAGGGTTTAGTGGTTAAGGGTTTAGGGTATATACTTTAACGTTTATGTATATATATCACTTGTGGTATTACACATAGTGGTTTGAGGTTTAGGTTTTTGGTATAGGGTAGTGGTCAGGGGTTTAGGGTTTTTGGTATAGATTTTAAAATTTATGTATATATCACTTGTGATATTATACCTAGTGGTTAGGAGTTTAGGGTTTTTGGTATAGGGTTTAGGGTTTTTGGTATAGAAATTAGTGGTTAGGGAGGGAGGTTTAGGGTTATTGGCATATGGTTTAGTGGTTAGGGGTTTAGGGGTTTTGGTATAGGGTTTAGTGGTTAGGGGGTTAGGGTTTAGGGTATAGATTTTAAAGTTTGTGTATATATCACTTGTGATATTACACATAGTGGTTTGAGGTTTAGGTTTTTGGTATAGGGTAGTGGTTAGGGGTTTAGGGTTTTTGGTATATATTTTAAAGTTTATGTATATATCACTTGTGATATTATACCTAGTAGTTAGGGGTTTAGGGTTTTTGGTATAGGGTTTAGTGGTTAGGGGTTTAGAGTTTTTGGTATAGGGATTAGTGGTTAGGGAGGGGGTTTAGGGTTATTGGCATATGGTTTAGTGGTTAGGGGTTTAGGGTTTTTGTATAGGGTTTAGTGGTTAGGTGTTTAGGTTTTTTGGTATAGAGTTTATTGGTTAAGGGTTTAGGTTTTTGATATAAGGTTTAGTACATATCACTTGTGATATTATATCTAGTGGTTAGGGGTTTTGGATTTTTGGTATAGGGTTTAGGATTTTTGTATAGGGTTTAGGGTTTTTGGTATGGATTTTAAAATCTATGTACATATCATTTGTGATATTATACCTAGTGGTTAGGTATTATATCTAGTGGTTAGGAATTTAGGATTTTTGGTATATCGTTTAATGGTTAGCGGTTTAGGATTTTTGGTATATATTTTAAAGTTAATGTATATATCAGTTGTGATATTATACATAGTGGTTAAGGGTTTGGGGTTTTTTGTATAGGGTTTACTAGTTAGGGGTTTCAGGTTTTTGGTATAGATTTTAAAGTTTTATGTATATTTCATTTGTGATATTATACCTAGTGGTTAGGGGTTTAGGGTTTTTGGTATAGGGTTTAGTGGTTAGGGGTTTAGGGTTTTTGGTATAGGTTTTAGTGGTTATGGAGGAGGTTTAGGGTTTATGGTATAAGGTTTAGCGGTTAGGTGTTTAGGATTTTGGTATAGGGTTTAATGGTTAGGTGTTTAGGGTTTAATGGTTACGGGTTTGGGGTTTTTGGTATAGAGTTTAGTGGTTAGAGGTTTAGGGTTTTTGGTATAGAGTTTAGTGGTTAGGGGTTTAGGGTTTTTGGTATAGGTTTTAAATTTTATTTATACATCACTTGTGATATTATACCTAGTGGTTAGGGGTTTAGGGTTTTTGGTATAGGGTTTAGTGGTTAGGGGTTTAGGGTTTTCGGTATAGATTTTAGAATTTATGTATATATCACTTGTGATATTATATCTAGTGGTTAGGGGTTTAGGGTTGTTGGTATAGAGTTTAGTGGTTAATGTGTAACAACCGGCAAATTTTCGGAATTTTAAATTACTACTTTACTCTTTGACTTTTTGGGTCGGACTTGACTTTTTGACTTTTTGACATTTTACGGTCACATAATAACGATTACCGCGTAGCCGGTAAATTTTTGAAACATATTTAAATAATAAATCATATTTATTATTACTCATCCCTCATTTACATGTTTATTTTTCCAACTTATTTGAAACGAAAACGAGAAGACATCTCGTAAATTTTGAAAACCGCGTACAACGCATATCGACACGAAAATAATTTAATTATATTAAATTATCACTTTTTATTAAATAAAAGTATTTAACACATTATTTATCATGTTTGTAACATTTATCATTTTCAGGTTATTTACGACTTTAATTAATTCCATTATTGTACTTTTTAGAGATTTTATAGCGTTCGCTTTTAATTATTATCTTATAATTAATCGCGTAAAACTAAAAATCAAGTTCAACGTAAACGGACATCAAACAAATTAAAGTTTACATCAAGCAAGTGTTTTATGATATTAGGAGTATAATTATAACTTTTTTGTAATTTATTTTTTTGTTGGGTTACGTAAAACGCTTTCCGTTTCGCTATGAATTACATTCGGTAATACCCGGAAGACATTTACCTACCTATACTCAAACAAAAAAATAATACCCACTTTTATACCCAATACAAAATTTATTCATTTTAACATGTATATCACCATATGGCCAGATATGAAAGGTTTACCAAAGTAATATATACAACAAACACCCCACTAACTCTTCCATTTGCAATTTGTAACTCTTACACACAAGTACCTTTACCCTAATTCTCCATAAATTAGCTTGTCATGGTACCATAAGCCTCATTTCAACTGTGGGTTTGGCATAGGGAGGAGGAGAGGTCTTTTGACTTGTCCTTCAACCCACCAACATCTCATGGTTTCCACTTTTTTTGGGTTTTAAGGTTTTCATAGTTACTTTATAAGGAAGGTCATATGTAAACTAGCACATATTCTCTCATGCAAGTAAATCAAAGCACACAAACTCTCTCCATCTTACTCAAAACCCACGGCTCAAATTGTAAGAGCTAGGGTTTCATATTCTTTGAATTTCTAAAGTATTCCAAGTAATCAAGCATTCATTCTAAGCCAGCTCATCTAGGTTACTCAAAGGTGGTTAACAAGCTTGGATTATGGTTACACAAGGAATTAGTCAAGAAAACATATCTAGATTTTTTTGATTAGGGTTTTGATTTTATAAGCTTGGTTAGGGTTTATATCTTGTGTTCATCATCCTACTCATCTTCTATAAGGTCTATTTAAAGTATTCAATATTCATTTATTCATTATCTTTTATGTACATAATTGTTATATATGTTAGTCACCACCTAGAGTCATTTTTGTGTTATATAAGGTATTTAGGACCTTACTAAATTTGAATTTTTATGTTGTATGTAGTAAAATGATACTTGAAATAAAGGGACATGCTTAGTAAAAGTGTTTAAATAAAATTATTGTAAATGATTTACAAATTAAATGGTGTTGAAAGTTTATTTATAAACTTATGTAACAAAAGATCACAAGGACATGGAAATTCATTGATAACAAGTGTTAGGACAATATAGAGGACACTTATTTTAGTAAGATACATGTAGAAAAACGTGGTTAAAAATAATGGCTGCAAGTTCCTAAATAAAGTAATTATAACAACTTGCTTTATTAATCAAAAACCCTAATTAACTTTTATAAACCTACTGTTGGAATTCGACACTTAACTTATACATTTTATATTTTATTAAAATAGTACTCCTCACAAGGATCGCGAGCATGTAAGGAACTTGAAAAACGGATTTATAACGAAAAAGATATGACATTTACAAGTTTACGTTAATTAAACGTATAAAAGTGATTTTATAAAAGTTATTTTATATACATACCTACTGTTTCGGATCTGAGTTATAAAAATAAATATTTTATAAACATAGTACTCTTCATGACGAATCCAAGGACATAAGAAACTCGAGAAACGGAATTAAAATGAACAAGTTACGTAATTATTAAGTTATATATAACTAATTATATAAAAACAGTTTTTATGAACTGTTATGAACAGTAAATGCTACTGTTCATCAGAGGTTTAATTTTTATAAATATGATATTTTGATAGATTTTCTTAATACGAAGTCGTGGACATAAGAAACGTATAAATCGGAGTTAAAACGATAAAGATATGAGGTTTTAAAATCACGCGCACTATTTTTACTTTTATACATTATTTTTATAAAACAAATAAATTAATAATGAAGTATCATTATGTAATTCAATAAAAACATTTAATCATATATGTTAGGAATATTGTATTCATAGTTACTCCTGTAGATAAGTTCATTACTTCTGTTAAGGCTATATTAGTTAACTCCTGGTAGAGTAATATTGTCATTAGTACTGGTAGTACAATAATGGTTACTACTGGTAATGTTATAGTTAGTCCGGGTAGTACAAATGTAATAGTTAGTTAGGATATGCATGTTTTACAAATGGTACATTAGTAAACAAAAAGTAATATTTTCTTTACGGATACAAATACACATACTTTTATTTAACAAAGCACGAGTTAATTATTAATTTAACTTTTAAAGATTTAATAAAAACTATTAGGTGGTGGTGTAACTATATAACATGTGATGTTTTATTTATATGAAATACATTATACTTATACGACCTATAATTAATTAGGTTGCATTCGGATTGCCGAGACGATCCACTTATTTGATTTAGATAATCAATCATTCATTTACGGTGAGTTTATAGCCCCTCTTTCACTTGTTTTACATTTACTTTACAAATCTCGGGGGAGAATACATGCTCAATACAACTTGTTTACATATTCGTTTACAATATCTTTTACATACTATTCTACACACTTGGTTTACATACTTGATTTTGCAATTCATTACAAACACAATTACATGGTTGATTACAAACTTGGTTTCATACTTTGTCACATACTCATTTGCATAACGATTAGAAAATTGTTTTCATTTCTCATTACAATATACAATTCTCTTGATTTATATCACACTCTTTTCTACTTATGGATTTAAGTACTCAAAGCTGTTTATGAATACAATGGTTATTTTATTGGACACAAGTGTTTTCGGTTATCATCTCCTGTTTACATGTGCCTAAGTAGCTAAACCCACCATTGCCCATTATCATGAACCGTCAATTGCTTGACCGACCGTACGGGTTAAGTAAGCGCGAGTGTATAAATAGATCTATTTGGGATTGACATCCCTGTTCGGGTGAGTAGCTCTCACTAGTTTCGACTGTACTGAACACGATTGACATTACATGTCGGGACAATTTGGATGTTACGGGTTTGCAACATCTACTCGGCGCCTATATTTGCATTAAATTGCATACAGTAGATGTCGAGCTTCGGTTGTCATGAGCTTTAGCGCAGCAGTTTAGATATAATTTATGTGGTACTGTATTTGTTATAGTAGACCCATACATTTTGGAAAATCAACGATCTCACTGTCCATACTACTTATTAAACATTACTAATTTCTGAACACTTTTCATTATATTGCGGCGAAGCAATAAACACTAAACTCTTTTGGTTCTACATTTACTCTTACACTTTTGGCGATTATTATAAGGATTGAAATAATCATACATACTTTATAAATCTTTGGATTCCAACATTTACATTTATACTTACAAAACTCTATGAACTCACCAACTTTAATGTTGACACTTTTAAGCATGTTTTTCTCAGGTGAATTAGATGCTTGGCTTACTTGATGTGCATTGGAGTCTAAATTGACAAGATTTCATTTATGGATTTCTACTTACATACAAATGATCAAATCTCGTTGGGTTATTTTCAAGCTTTTCATTGTGATGCAATTATGGGACAAATGTTATATCAATTTCAAGAAAATCAACGAGATTACTTTTCAAACGACACATTTAGAGGTCGTTCTCTTGTATCTTGTGCTATTGTATTATGAAGTAACGCCCCCGGACATATTTCCGATGCGACACATTTTTTGGGGTGTTACATTAGGGGTTTAGGGTTTTTGGTATAGGGTTTAGAGTTTATGTATATATCACTTGTGATATTATATCTAGTGGTTAGGGGTTTAGAGTTTTTGGTATAAAGTTTAGTGGTTAGGGGTTTAGGGTTTTTGGTATATATTTTGAAGTTTATGTATATATATCACTTGTGATATTATACCTAATGGTTAGGGGTTTAGGGTTTTGGTATAGGGTAAACTTGCATTTCTTGTTCTTTTCTCTCTATATCCGGTTTTAGTAGCTTATGTATGATAATATTGACTAAATTTTGGGTATTGGGTATAAACGTGGGTATTTGTTGAAGCGTAGAAAAGTTTTTGTGGTTCCGGGAGTGCCTAAACGCAATTTATCGCGAAACGTATACACTTTACGTATCCGATAAAAATAAAATGAACAAAGTTATTAATTATCCTCAAAATAATTATATAACCCTTGCTTGATGTAAACATTTAATTGTTTGATGCCCGTTTACATTGAACGCTAATTTTTGGCGTACGCGATTTAACTTAACGTTTACAATATTAAGCAAACACGTACAATAATAAAAATAAATAGCACATTTATTGACGTCGTCAAAGACTTGAAAACACAGGGTGTTATATTAGTGGTTAGGGGTTTAGGGTTTTTGATATAGATTTCAAAGTTATGTATATATCACTTATGATATTATACTTAGTGGTTAGGAGTTTAGGGTTTTTGGTATAGATCTTAAAGTTTATATACATGTCACTTGTGATATTATACCTAGTGGTTAAGGGTTTAGTGGTTAGGAGTTTAGGGTTTTTGGTATAATATCATTGATAGATAACGTATGAAAACAGAAGCAACCGATTCATAACTGCCAAAAACGTCTCAAAACGGCCAAAAATGGCCAAATACGTTTAAACACAAACGAAAACGCGCGAAAGCAAACGAAAACGCACGAATGCGGACGAAAGCGTGCAAAAACGTATGAAAACGTAAGAAAATGTCAAAAAACGGACTAAAACGTGTGAAAACGAAAGAAAACGTGCGAAAACGAAAAAAAACGTAATAAATCGTGCGAGAACATAATAAAACATGCGAGAACAGAAGATATGTTTGCTTCGGTCCGGTTCGTGTGCTTCATGTCCATTAGATTTCTGTATGCAGATAGTTTTACTTAGGGTCTCCCCACTCCAGCTTTATTTTCTTGAGTTTCGCTCCAGCCTGAAGTTCGAAGATCTAGTCGCTCACACTGTTGACGGGGAGGGTTTTTTAGCTTGTATAAGAAGAAACGTTCAATACTAATAATAAGTCAAGGAGTCATAATCATATCAAGTCAGTCAGACATTCATTAGTATTTATTAGTCTTAAATTTGTATTGGGCTCAAGCCCATGGTAACGATTCTAGAATGTTCTCTTATATCCTACATATAGGATAGTTGTTATCAATTGAAGATAAGCAAATCAATTAACCTTCAATGGTAAATTATCATATTCTAATATGTTTTGGCTGCCAGCCACCCACAAGGGTGCGTTTTGGTTTATAACACCACAAAGGGTGTGTTTGGCTGGCTATAAGATAGCCAAGGGTACGCTTGGATTTAGGTGGATCGGATTTGGGTGCGTTTGGTTGATATAGAATCAATAAGGGTATGTTTGGATGTCGGTTTAACAGCCATAGGGGTGTTTGGTTTAAGTAGAATAAACACCAAGGGTGTGTTTGGTTGGTTTAACCGCACAAAGGGTGCGTTTGGTCTATATAAGTGGATAATAAAAATTAAAGGATTTCATATATATATATTTATATATTAAACCGGATCTAAATGCGGTATTGGTTAAATAAATATTTTATTTTAATTTTTTCGTTTTTGTGCTTATTATAACTGTTAAGGGATGTGTTTTATGGGGTTTGCAACAGGGATTGATTTCAATTGGAGTGAAACTAATTAACTTGGTTAATATTGGAAATGTTACATAAACGATAAGGTCGCATGCCAAGATTTTATAAATTGCTATGCGGGATATAGTAAATATTTTTACAGATCTTTACTTATGTATTATCCTTGAAATGTCTAAGGAAGTATTATATGTGAAGACCCGATAATCAACGTAGGCTATAATTTAGAAATTTCATTTATCTAGGGTCCACAACTTTAAAAGTTGCTATATTTGCGTTTATTTTTATAAAGGGACTTTCTGTTAAATCATTTTGGGGATATTCGGGCGCGTGTCGAATTATTTGGTTTCTTTTATTATATTCATCTTTCTTATTAATACTTGGAAAGTATTAGTATAAATAGACTCTTATTTTATTTGGTCACCTTGGCTGTAACACATGTGTGTATTATATACGCTTCGACTTATTCTTTGGTTGTGGTATCTTGGTTATAATTCAGGTATGAATTATATACTGGTCTTTTTCTTTATGTAATATTTAAGGAATATAGTTCACACTTGCGTTACTTTTTGATTTTATTTATTTATACCAAAACCCAAGCTATTCAACTTTAAATCTAATTTTTATAGACGTGTCGAGTTGATGTACTCATTCATCGGAAAAACCCAAACACATTAATACTAGGCTATAGAACTTATAACTTCTAAAGATAAACTGCAACTTCGTTGGTTAGCCATTCCAGTTCTACGTTTGGTCCTTGGGCGCATATTTTTTTTATTTATGTGCATTCCCGCCAATCGTTCTACAACATCAATGTGAGTTTAGTGACCCATTTTCACTCTGTTTTACATTGTACGCTTTACAAATCTCGGGGAGAATCATGCGTTTGCTCTCTAATACAAATCTTGTTTTCATAATTCATTTCAATATCATTTACATACTATCCTACACACTTGGTTTACATACTTGATTTCGCAACTCATTACAAACACAATTACATGGTTGATTACAAATTTGGTTTCATACATTGTTACATATTCATTTGCGTACACGTTTACGAAATTGTTTAAATACTCATTACAAACTCAATTACTTGATTTATATCACACTCTTTCTACTTATGGATTTAAGTACTTAAAGCTGTTTATGAATAAAATGGTTATTTTTATTGGATACAAGTGTTTTCGGTTATCATCTCCTGTTTACATGTGCCTAAGTAGCTAAACCCACTATTGCCTATTATCATGAACTGTTAAATTCTTGACCGGAGGACCGGTTGAGGAAGCGCGAGTGTATAAATAGATCTATTTGGGATTGACATCCCTGTTCGGGTGAGTAGCTCTCACTAGTTTCGACTGTACTGAAACACGAATGCATACATGTCGGAACAATTTAAGAGGTTGAGGGTCTTAAACATCTACACGGGCCTTTATTTGTATTAAATTGCATACATAGATGTCGAGCTTCGGTGTCATGAGCTTAGTTAAATAGTAGATACTATTTATGTGGTACTGTATTGTTATAGTAGACCATACCTTTTGTAAAAAATCATACGATATTAACACTAGTCCATAACACTTATGAATATTACAAATTACTGAACAATCTATATTATGCTGTGGTGAAGCGATAAACACTAAACTTTTTTGGTTCTACATTTACTCTTACATTTTTGGCAAACATTATAAAGATTGAAATGGTCATGCATACTTTATAAATCTTTGGATTTCAACATTTACATTTATACTTACAAAACTCTATGAACTCACCAACTTTATGTTGATACTTTTAAGCATGTTTTTTTCAGGTGAATTAGATGTTTGGCCTACTTGATATGCATTGGAGTCTACTACATTCAAATGATCACACCTCGTTGTACTGTTTTCAAGCTTTTCATTGTGATGCAATTATGGGACAAATGTTATATCAATTTCAAGAAAATCAATGAGATTACTTTTCAAATGACACATTTAGAGGTCGTTCTCTTGTATCTTGTGCTGTTGTATTATGAAGTAACGCCCCCGGACATACTTCCGCTGCGACACATTTTTGGGGGTGTTACTGATTGGGTATCAGGGGCCAGGTTATAGAGAACTAGATTGCATATTTTACCTAAACTATAACCATTTCACAAACATTACATCAAATCAAACTTTTTCAAAAGTGCAATACACTCTACTTGCTTATTTTGCTTACATTACTTGGTTATTTAAGTGACTTACCATGACATTACATATATTAATATATATATTACTTGCATCCATTTTGCGTATATCGTGTATACTTTATATAAGTGTATATTTATATAAATACTAGAACTTTCTTCGACTTGTGAGTTGCACAATGGTCTCATTTATACCTCAGACATTGTGAGTTATAAATAGGTCTCTATTTTTTTATTAGACATTATGAGTTGCACAATGGTCTCACTTCATTCTCAGACATTGTAAGTTAAACGATGGTCTCTAAAAATATATTTTCTCATAACTTTATACAATATTGTATTACACGAAAGCCGTCATAATTTTGTTTACATGGGATTATGTATGAATCTAAATATAAAGGTCTTGTCGGAGCTGATGAGACTTGTAAATAGGAGGATTGATATGATAAATTCGCTGATGGGTTTGACTGATTCATAATGACCTTTATCCGCTTTCACTTCTACCGTTGTACCTCATTAACTGTCTTAAACTTATGTTGATTTTCACCTCGATTGTTTTCACTCTCCGTCTCCACGAAGACGAGTTTCAAACACTCGTCTCATACTCATTAGAGCACCTGCATCGTCATGTCATCTACCACCTTGAACAGAAATTATTAAGTAGTATGATTTATAATCTCTTTATTTGAAAGGATTGGGACGCCTCTTCATTTAAATAAATAAATTATAAATCATCGAACTATAAGTTTATCAATTCATTATTTACATAAATTGGGACGCTTTTTTATGCAAATAATAAATTATAAATGAGTGGGCTTAATGGTATCCAATATGACACGAGTATGAACTCGAACCTGACAATCATCGGAATCCGTTTAAAAGGTCTAGAAACACAATCGTGTCTTACCACTCAGCAGAATTTTAAGGCCTCATTTGAACTACCTTATCTCATTCCTAAGTTATTACTTTTGTCGTTACAAATCCTTACGATCATGAACTGTCTGTAGAGCAAACAGACTGAGTACAATAGTCCGTCACCTATCATATAAGCTCTCCGCGAGCTCCCCTCATTTGTTGAACTTTATACTGGGATATTGTTTCTTGAAATGTCCTCACTCTCCACATCACATCACCGTTTGTTATCGTTATTGTAGTTATGTTTGCTGTTGTTGGGTCCTTGAGTAGTCCTAGCTCGTACAACTTTATCCATTAAGTAATGCAACCCCCTTAAACAAGATAACCCTCTATCAATATAGTATTCAGTTGATTTATTCATTATAGACCAATAGTACAACAATTTAGGTCATGATACATCTTGGTACTTCCTAGTAAGTTGAATACTTACATCCATTAGCCTCGTCCGTTATTAATCATCGAACATTATAGATATCAGAAACTAGACTTTGCCCTTAAACATTTAAAGCATTATATAGACATACTCACGCAAGTACACTTTCTTCTTGATGTTTTCACTATTAAGAGACTTTCTTTATAACGTGTTTATATCAGTTATAAGACATGTAATGATATTTTTTAAGATACTTATTTTGATGGATTAAATATCCTGGTCAAATCTAGCTAAATTTTTTGTTATATTGGGAAGTGTCGAAACATCAAATTTTGTTGACTAAAGTTATCTACGCCATGTTTAAAAACTGGTTATTAAATCTCGCGTAGCACGCAAATAAAGACACATACTCGGCTTTTGCTGAAGACATTGAGGTGCAGTTCTGCTTTTTGGATGACCAGCTGACTAACTTATCACCACCTAGAAATTGTATTCCACCAGATGTACTCTTACGTGAATCGAGACAACCCGCGTGACCCGAATCTGAAAAAGCAGTTATGTAACAACCGACAATTTTCGGAATTTTAAATTACTACTTTACTCTTTGACTTTTTGGGTCGGACTTGACTTTTTAACTTTTTGACCTTTTACGGTCACATAATAACGATTACCGCGTAGCCGGTAAAATTTTGAAACATATTTAAATAATAAATCATATTTATTATTACTCATCCCTCATTTACATGTTTATTTTTCCAACTTATTTGAAATGAAAACGAGAAGACATTTCGCAAATTTTGAAAGCCGCGTACAACGCGTACCGACACGAAAATAATTTAATTATATTAAATTATCACTTTTTATTAAATAAAAGTATTTAACACATTATTTATCATGTTTGTAACATTTCTCATTTTCAGGTTATTTACGACTTTAATTAATTTCATTATTTATTTTTAGAGTTTTACGCGTTCGCTTTTAATTATTATCTTATAGTTAAATCGCGTAAACTAAAAATCAACGTTCAATGTAAACGGACATCAAACAAATTAAAGTTTACATCAAGCAAGTGTTATATGATTATTAGGAGTATAATTTATAACTTTTTGTAATTTATTTTTGTTGGTTACGTAAAACGCTTACGTTTCGCAATGAATTACATTCGGTCATACCCGGAAGCACCTATACCTACCTATACTCAAACAAATACCCACTTTTATACCCAATACCCAAAATTTATTCATTTTATCATGTTATATCACCATATGGCCGGATATGAAAGGTTTACACAAGAAATAAATACAAAACACCCCACTAACTCTTCCATTTGCAAGTTGTAACTCTTACACACTAATACCTTTACCCCAATTCTCCATAAATTGGCTTATCATGGTACCATAAGCCTCATTTCAGCCGTGGGTTTGGCATAGGGAGGAGGAGAGGTCTTTTGACTTGTCCTTCAACCCACCAACATCCCATGGTTTCCCTTTTTATTGGTTTTAAGGTTTCATAGTTACTATATAAGGAAGGTCATATGTAAACTAGCTCATATTCTCTCATGCAAGTAAATCAAAGCACACAAACTCTCTCCATCTTACTCAAAACCCACGGCTCAAAATAGTGAGCTAGGGTTTCATATATCTTTGATTTTCTAAAGTATTCCAAGCCTACAAGCACTCATTCTAAGGTCATCTAAGGTTACTCAAGGTGTTAACAAGCTTGGATTCGGGTTTGACAAGGATTTATCAAGAAAACATATCTAGGGTTTTCTTGATTAGGGTTTTGATTTTGGAAGCTTGGTTAGGGTTTATATCTTGTGTTCATCATCCTACTCATCTTCTATAAGGTCTATTTAAAGTATTCAATATTCATTTATTCATTATCTTTTATGTACATAATTGTTATATATGTTAGTCACCACCTAGAGTCATTTTTGTGTTATATAAGGTATTTAGGACCTTACTAAATTCGAATTTTTATGTTGTATGTAGTAAAATGATACTTGAAATAAAGGGACATGCTTAGTAAAAGTGTTAAATAAATTATGTAAATGATTTACAAATTAAATGGTGTTGAAAGTTTATTTACAAACTTATATAACAAAAGATCACAAGGACATGGAATTCATTTGAACAAGTGTTATGGACAAATAGAGGACTTATTATATGTATGATATATGGTAGAAAACTTGGTAAAATAATGGTGCAAAGTTCCTAAATAAAAGTAATTATAAAACTTGCTTTATTAATCAAAAACCCTAATTAACTTTTATAAACCTACTGTTGGAATTCGACACTTAACTTATACATTTTATATTTTATTAAAATAGTACTCCTCACAAGGATCGCGAGCATGTAAGGAACTTGAAAAACGAATTTATAACGAAAAAGATATGACATTTACAAGTTTACGTTAATTAAACGTATAAAAGTGATTTTATAAAAGTTATTTTATATACATACCTACTATTTTGGATCTGATTTATAAAAATAAATATTTTATAAATATAGTGCTCTTCATGACGAATCCAAGGACATAAGAAACTCGAGAAACGGAATTAAAATGAACAAGTTACGTAATTATTAAGTTATATATAACAAAATATATAAAAACAGTTTTTATGAACTGCTATGAACAGTAAATGCTACTGTTCATCAGAGGTTTAATTTTTATAAATATGATATTTTGATAGATTTTCTTAATACGAAGTCGTGGACATAAGAAACGTATAAATCGGAGTTAAAACAATAAAGATATGAGGTTTTAAAATCACGCGCACTATTTTTACTTTTATACATTATTTTTATAAAAAAAAAATTAATAATGAAGTATCATTATGTAATTCAATAAAAACATTTAATCATATATGTTAGGAATATTGTATTCATAGTTACTCCTGGTAGATATAGTCATTACTACTGGTAGCATGTTAGTTACTCCTGGTAGAGTAATATTGTCATTAGTACTGGTAGTACAATAATAGTTACTACTGGTAATTTTATAGTTAGTCCGGGTAGTATAAATGTAATAGTTAGTTAGGATATGCATGTTTTACAAATGGTACATTAGTAAACGAAAAGTAATATTTTCCTTTCGGATACAAATACACATACTTTTATTTAACAAAGCATGAGTTAATTATTAATTTAACTTTTAAAGATTTAATAAAAACTATTAGGTGGTGGTGTAACTATATGACATGTGATGTTTTATTTATATGAAATACATTATACTTATACGACCTATAATTAATTAGGTTGCATTCGGATTGCCGAGACGGTTCACTTATTCGATTTAAATAATCAATCATTCACTTACGGTGAGTTCATAGCCCCGCTTTTATACAATTATATTGTTTTACAACTTTGGGGTGAGAAACATGCATTGTTTTACGTTTGGACGCAAGTACTCTTTTAAACAAATTACGAGTTGGCCTAAGTAGCTAAACCCACTATTGCCCACTATCATGAACTGTCAATTGCTAGTTAGCGAGCGCGAATGTTATGAATAGATCTATTTGGGATTGACATCCCCGTTCGGGTGAGTAGCGCTCATCAGTTTCGAATGTACTGAAACAACGAATGTATACATGTCGGAACAATTTGGATGTTGCGGGTTTGAACATCTACACGGGCACATTACTACGTTTATAAAAATATATATCTTTTATAAATCAGATCTGAAACAGTAGGTATGTTTTATAAAAATAATCTTTTATAAAATCCAACATTTTATTACATTTTATTTACGGTAAACTTTGGAAAATGTCTACTTCTTCGTTATAAATCCTGGTTTTGCGAGTTTATTACATGCTTGACATTCGTCATGAATTATTATTTAAAAATATATTAAAATAATTTTTCCCAGGTTAATGTTTGCTTACAGTAAATTCGAAATGTTTTATAACCTTTTAATAACTTGTTTCTTTATGTATTAATAACCTATGTAAATTATCATAATGTCTCTCATTTGTAAAATACACATCTTATTATATATTAAGTCCTCTATATCATAATATGTCTATATTGTCCAAGAAATAAGTCCAACATATTTATTTAAGTCCATGAACTTTATAATTACGTAAATAATCAAAACTTAACAAATAATGATATAAACTATTCAACACTTGTAAACTCTTATTTTAAGCATATTGACATATGGTAGACATCATTTTTATCCCATGAAAAATAATCTTGTGTATGTACATAAATGTTTTTACTTTGTAAATTCCAAAAATAAAACCTAGGTGGTGATTAACATAATATAACAAGTATATAATTAAGTAAATCAATGAATGAATATTAAATACTTTAAATAGACCTTAAATTTAAAGTGGATGTGTAGGATGAAGAACACAAGATATAAACCTCAACCAAGATTCCAAAATCAAAACCCTAATCAATGTATCTCCAAGGAAACCCTAATACCTCCAAGTAAACCTAGTTTTCAAGGTCTAAACCCTAACTTGCTTCCTGTGCTTGTAACCCCATGAACCATAAGGGTTCGTGTGGTCGTGGTGTCGTCGAACAAGGAAGGAAGACAAAGGAGGGGTGAACCAAAGTGTGTTCTTAGTTTGTAGTTTAGGTAAATGGGTTCATGTGTTTAGTGTTTAAGTCGTTCTTAGTTTCCTTTGGGTGTGTGTGGCGCCTGTTGGCAGCAACATAAAGGAAGAAGAAATGAAGTATTTGCTTCTTGTTTTTGTTTTTTTTGTTTGATGTGTGTGTGCAAGAACTCTTGTATTAACCTCTCTTTTATGCTACAAGTATTACCTAAACTATGTCCTAATGCAAAAGATGTACAAGTGGTTTAGGGTACCAAAGTACAAGTGTTCTCCTCCTCCCTAGGAGGAGGGTACGGCTAACAAGGGTGGAAGGACAAGGGGTCTTGTTCTTATTAAGGTTAAGGTACTAATGGTTAGCTTGGTAAGTGCTTGGGAAGGTCTGGTTTAAATAAGAAAGTGATAGTGTGGGGGTATCGTTGAATTATTTGTTGTTCACTTGAGGTATAACCGGCCTCATGGGTTAAGTGTGTAGAAATAATTTAGTTTTTGGACATGGGTATAAAAGTGAGTATTTGTTTGAGTATATATAGGTAAAGGTGCTTCCGGGTATGCCTAAATGCATTTTATTGCGAAACGTAAACGTTTTACGCGACCGATAAAAATAAAATAGGAAAAGTTAATAATTATTCTTAAAATAATTATATGACACTTGTTTGACGTAAACTTTTACTTGTTTGATGCCCGTTTACGTTGAATGATGCTTTTTAGTTTACGCGATTTAACTAAATGTTGAAAATTAAAGTAAACGCGAAAAAGTTTGAATTTTTATTGTCGTAATATCAGACGGTGAAAATGCGGATTTTTACAGTGCTCCAGTGTTAAAAGAGCTTTGTCCCCAAAATCAAGTCATGGTGTTTAGCGAAGGTGTGGGAGGTTGGTGTCGAGAGGTGTGGGTTTCATTGCTAACGGATTGTCCTTAGGGTGACTAACGATGCGTATTCGACTTTTTGGCTTATGATTTGGTTATTGATTGTGTCGACTTTTATATAGTAAGGTGGGTGTTATGTATTGGCGTTTGCTTAGTTACTTTTGATTTTTTAGTTTGGTTTATCGTGGATAAGTTCGTTTTATGATACGCACAACAAAACTGGATATAAATAGAAAATTTGGTCTTGAAAGATATTTTAAGGTGACTACTTATCAGCGTTATAGCCAGTGGTCCTTACTGAATGACATAGTATGATCAGTCTCAGCACCAGAATAGACATTGTGGTAAGGCTATGTATATTTAAGGGCTAATGATGCGATGCTCATTTTTGTCAAAATAGTGTTATGTATAAAAAAGTACCAAAGAGTTTTATAAGATGACAAATTGATTCACAAGGTGGATGTCAGGTTGTTGATAGGATGGCAATAAAATGGTTTGCGAGAAATCGTATGATGGTTTTCAAGACGATAGCTAAATGACTTATGAGTTGATAATAAAATAATTTATGTGATGAGAAGTGGTTTCATAAGGTAAGAACAAGATACTTCATAAGGTGGTAGTAACGTAGTTTTTAAGATGATTGCAAAATAGTATATAAGATGTCAAGAAGGTAATTTATAAGGTATTTGTGAAATGATTGAGAATAGTTTATAAAATGTTAGTTTATTGAACGATTGGTAAGATAATATATCAACGATAGTAAGATGGTTTATAAACTGATAGTTTATCAATCGATAGTAAGGTAGTTTGTTAATGACATAGACTTTATTTATGAGACAATACTAAAATTTGTTCATGAGGTGGTATCAAAATAAACTTTGAAGGATTCATGTGTCAGTTCATATTGTAATAGTAAGAAGTATATGTTGTGATAACCAATTGTTTACGAATCTATAACAAAATAGTTTTTTTTAAAATTGCCCATGAAACAGTTTATGAGAGACAACGAAATAGTTTATTGTGTGACAGTGATACGTTTCATAAAATCATAATATTTTAGTAAGCGGTTTGCATGGATAATAGAGAGTTGGAATAAAATTGACGAAGTGTTCATAATACCATAATTTGATAGATAATTGGGTTCATTGTTTTCTACGACCATAAAAGACTACTTGTTTTCCTAATACTAAAAAATCTCCAATACAAGCTCCAGTTACATAATCATGAAGCAAGATATTAGAGTGCCGTCCGAACTGACTGAGTCACGAGCTCACTTGAGTTTACCTAAAGTCATCTCGGTCCTGACCGATGGGACTCTTGAAACGCAAATAAACTGTTCGCTCTAATCTTAACACGTGCTCTGTCTCTCACGGTTACGGAGTAATCTTTTTCGAACTTGCCTCTGTTAGTCTTGATCCCTAGTACACAATGTGACAGCTTTTTCTGCTTCAGCATTGTCTCCCTAAATCTCAGAGCGTCAGCTCCTCCTCCTTCTCTGTATGGGCACTCCTAATAAATGCTCTTGTATGCCTCGTATAGCCTCCCCGTGTTGGGCTTGTGTCCTCAAAATGGCCGCTGCAGGAAAAGTAACTGTAGCGACAGGCTCTGGGTGAATGACATCTACCCGGATATCGATCGGGTCCGCAAGATTCTCCTCAGCAGAGACAGGAATAGTGGGTGCAGCCATAACCTGCACAAGCAAAAGTTTATATAAATCGTCTTTATATGAAACCATGCAGGATGCGTGCACTATGAAAGGTACACACGATGTACGATGATGCATGGTGAATGAATATGCACACATGGCAGTGATGAAAATGCGACATGGCGAAATGGAATGCATCATGGTATGAATGATTGGTGGTATACATGAATGATGTTATGAATGAATGATGGTATATATCCTATAAGATAGATTAATGTTTAGGACATACGAGTTTATAGTATACTTTGTCTTTAAGAATGTTCTAGTATTTATATAATAACTCTTATATAAAGAAGTGTAAAATATACGCAAGGTAGTGTAAGTAAATATATGTATATATATAAGACCAATAATGATATACTTAATATATTATAAACACGTATGTGAACCATGCAGCATCTAGTATACCTAACTAATGCAACAAGTAATGTATGAATGAATGAATGAATGAATGAATGAATGAATGAATGTCCCTTGAAAATCCCTTTGTATGATGCAATGTTTAAAAATGGTTATAGTCCAAGTTAAAAAATAGTTGACTGTGGTTCTATTTAACCTCTGGCTTGGTACCATATCTGTAACACCCCCCAATAATAGGTCGCAGCGGTAAATGTGCTATGGGGGCGTTACTTCATAATTCCCAAAGCTCAAGACTACAAGAGAACGACCTCTAAATGTGTCGTTTGAAAAGTATTCTCGTTGATTTTCTTGAAATTGATTAACACAATTTGTCCAGTAATGTGCATTCACCATGAAAGCATTTTAAAGTATACATACAGATTTGATCATTTGTATGTATGAAGAATACATAAATGAAATCTGCAATTTTAGACTCCAATGCACATAAGTTAAGCCAAGCAGCTAATTCACCTGAGAAAAACATGCTTAAAAGGTGTCATCATTAAGTTCGGTGAGTTCATAGGTGTTTTGTAAGTTAAATGGTAAATGTTGGAATCCATAGATTATAGAGTATTGTTATGATTTATTTCAATCCTTATATTAATCGCCAAGAATGTAAGAAGTAAATGTGAACCAAAAGGAGTATAGTGTTTATTGCTATCGCCAGCAATATAATGAAAAATGTTCAGAAAATAGTAATGTTCAATAAGTAGTATGGACAGTGATTTCGTTGATTTTCCAAAATGTATGGTCTTACTAAACAGATACACAGTACCACATAAATAATATCTACTGTTGCACTAAGCTCATGACACTGAAGTCGACATCTATGTATGCAATTTAATGCAAATAAAGGCCCGTGTAGATGTTCAAACCCGTAAACATCCAAATTGCTCTGACATGTATGCGTTCGTGTTTCAGTACTGTCGAAAACTGTTGAGAGCTTCTCACTCGAAAAAGGGATGGTTGGTCAATCCCAAATAGATCTATTTATACACTCGCGCTTCCTCAACCGGTCCTCCGGTCAAGAATTTAACAGTTCATGATAATGGGCAATGGTGGGTTATGTTACTTAGGCACATGTAAACAAGAGATGATAACCGAAAACAACTTGTTGTCCAATAAATATTAAACCATTGTATTCGTAAAATAGCTTTGAGTAACTTAAATCCTTAAGTGAAAAAGGAGTGTGATATAAATCAAGAATTGAGTATGTAATATGAGTATGTAAACTAACTTCTTCGTAAAAAGTGTATGCAAATGAGTACGTGACAAAGTATGAAACCAAGTTTGTAATCAACCATGTAATTGTGTTTGTAATGAATTGCAAAATCAAGTATGATAAAACCAAGTGTGTAGAATAGTATGTAAAAGATATTGTAAATGAACATGTAAATAAGTTGTTAATTGTTCATTGTATTCTCCCCCGAGATTTGTAATTGTAAATGTTTAACAACTAAGTGAAAAAGGAGCTTTAAACTCACGTAAGTGAATGACTTGATTATCTAATTCAAATTATGGAATCGTTCTGGCAATCCGAATGCAACCTAATTAATTATAGGCCGTATGAGTATAATGTATTATATATAAATAAAGCATCACATGTTATATAGTCACACCAAGACCTAATAGTTTTTATTAAATCTTTAAAAGTTAAATTAATAATTAACCCGTGCTTTGTTAAATAAATGGATAATATACTTGGTACTCGTCAAGAAAAATGTTATTTTTATTTACCAATGTATCATTTGTAAAAATATATGATTTAATGTTTTTATTAATTTCATAATGATATTTCATTATTGATTTAATTGTTTTATAAAAATAATGTATAAAAGTAAAAATAGTGCACGCGATTTTAAACGAACTCAATTATCTTATCGTTTTAACTCACGATTTTATTCGTTTCGTATGTCCACGACTTGTATTTATATTAAGAAAATCTATCAAAATATCATATCTATAAAAATTAAACCTCTGATGAACAGTAACAATTACTATTCATAACAGTTCTTAAAAACTGTTTTTATGTAATTAATTATATGTAACTTATAAAATACGTAACTTGTTCATTTTAATTCCGTTTCTCAAGTTTCTTATGTCCACGACTTCGTATTAAGAAAATCTATCAGAATATCATATTTATAAAAATCTAACCTCTGATGAACAGTAACATTTACTGTTCATGACAGTTCACAAAAACTGTTTTTATATAATTAGTTTATATACTTAATAAATACGATAAACTTGGTTCGTTTTAATTCTGTTTTCTCGAGTTTCTTATGTCCTAGGATTCGTCATAAAAACTACTATGTTTATATAATACATTTAATCTTTATAAGTTCAATATGAATACAGTCGGTATGTTATAAATAACTTTTTATAAAATCACTTTAATAATTTAATTTACGTAAAACTTTGAATTGTCCTATCCTTCTATCGTTTTTATAAATCCGTTTTGCGAGTTTCTTACATGCTTACGATCGTCATGAAATGTATTATTTAAAAAAATATAAAATAATTTTTCCCAGGTACTGTTTGCTACAGTAACTTCGAACTGTTTTATAACTTTTAATTAACTTGTTTTTATGTATTAATAACTTATGTAAATTATCACAAGTCCTCTCATTTGTAAAATATTACACAATCTTATATATAT
Source organism: Tanacetum coccineum (assembly GCA_026074375.1). Classification (NCBI taxonomy): domain Eukaryota; kingdom Viridiplantae; phylum Streptophyta; class Magnoliopsida; order Asterales; family Asteraceae; genus Tanacetum; species Tanacetum coccineum. The sequence goes on along the minus strand of BQNB010001298.1, from coordinate 121,361 downwards.
ATATTTAGTCCTCTATTTCATATATTTGTCTATTATAGTCCATAGAAATAAGTTCCAAACCATATTTATTTAAGTCCGATGATACTTTATAATTACTGTAAATAATCAAAACTTAACAATTAATGATATAAACTCATTAACAATTGTAAACTCTTATTTTTAAGCATATTGCATATGGTAGACATCAATTTTTCTATCCCATGAAAAATAATTTGTGTTGTCATAATGTTTTTTACTTTTGTAAATTCCAAAAATAAAACCTAGGTGGTGATTAACATAATATAACAAGTATATAATTAAGTAAATCAATGAATGAATATTAAATACTTTAAATAGACCTTAAATTTTAAAGTGGTATGTTGTAGGTGGGGAAGAACACAAGATATAAACCTCATCCATAGATTCCATAATCAAAACCCTAACCAATGTATCTCTAAGGGAACCCTAATACCTCCAAGTAACCTAGTTTTCAAGGTCTAAACCCTAACTTGCTTCCTGTGCTATGTAAAACCCATGAACCATTAAGGGTTCGTGTACGTGTCGGGATGTCGTCGAACAAGGAAGGAAGACAAAGGAGGGGTGAACCAAAGTGTGTTCTTAGTTTGTAGTTTAGGTAAATGGGTTCATGTGTTTAGTGTTTAAGTCGTTCTTAGTTTCCTTTGGGTGTGTGTGGCGCCTGTTTGGGCATGACTTTAGCAACATTAAAGGAATGGAAGTATATGAAGTATTTCTTTTGTTTTTGTTTTTTTTTTTGTTTGATGTGTGTGTGCAAGAACTCTTGTATTAACCTCTCTTTTATGCTACAAGTATTACCTAAACTATGTCCTAATGCAAAAGATGTACAAGTGGTTTAGGGTACCAAAGTACAAGTGTTTTCCTCCTCCCTAGGAGGAGGGTAAGGCTAATCAAAGGGTGTATAGGACAAGGGGTACTTGTTTATTATTAAGGTTAAGGTACTAATGGTTAGCTTGGTAAATGCTTGGGAAGGTATGGTTTAATAAGAAGTGACAATAGTGGGGTCTCATGAATTATTTGTTGTTTACTTGAGGTATAACCAGCCTCATGGGTTAAGTGCGTAGAAATAATTTAGTTTTTTTTTTGGATATGGGTATAAAAGTGAGTATTAGTTTGAGTATATATATGTAAAGGTGCTTCCGGGTATGCCTAAATGCATTTTATTGCGAAACGTAAACGTTTTACGCGACCGCTAAAAATAAAATGTGAAAAGTTAATAATTATTTTTAAAATAATTATATGACACTTGTTTGACATAAACTTTCACTTGTTTGATGCCCATTTACGTTGAATGATGTTTTTTAGTTTACGCGATTTAACTAAATGTTAAAAATTAAAAGTGAACGCGAAAAAGTTTGAATATTTATTGTCGTAACAAGACGTGAAAATGCGGATTGTTACAGGTTTAGATTAGAATAGAATTAACATAGATTAGATAACCAAGATATGAATTAAATTGATAGATTTAACCTCGCTTCATGTGTTCGACACCCTACTTACCATGAAACTACTATCGGTCGGGTACACTGTCTGTTAAAGTGTTGTTTTTGGTTTAGTCGGCAAAATATAAATTTAAAACTTGAATCATCTTAAATCAACCACACACTACAACACATCATTCATGAACATGATGCTGCAAATGCACAACCTCAAGGTTGACAAGATATATTGTAATTTTACATGTTTGAATGACTATGGCACATATTGCTTATGCATACGCCTTCGAAGGTACGATTTATGTAAACACGGAAGCCAAAAAACAATACAAAAACTATGTCAATCAGATTTCTTCCAAAGACCAAGCCCGGTGCAACGCACGGGTGGGCACGCTTTGTAATATATAAATATCAATCATTAATTGTTAAGTCTTAAAGATAGTTGGGTTTTAACATAAATATTAACTCCCAATCATTAATTGTTGAGTCTTAAAGATAGTTGAGTTTGAAAGGTTAATGTGAAATTTGAGTCTCAATCATTAATTGTTGAGTCGTAAACATAGTTAAATTTTAAAGGCTAATGTATACATTTCAAAGAATTACAAAAGTCAAGATCATACGCTAACAGTTTTCCTAAGGAATTACAAGAGTGGTATTATTAATGAAATTAGGAGTAACCGGGTGATTCTAGACTATCAAAATGGTTATTGCTACTTATTTTGTTTCACCCTTATCTTTATGATGAACTTTATGATAGAGTAATTAGAAGGACTTCTTAAGCCCTTAATATATAAGTGGTCATATTACAATCTTTATGGCACTTAAGGAATGATTTTGCAACATTTTATATATAATCTGATGTTGAAACTTATTAATGAGAAAAATTGTGGAGACTCTTCACACATGGTTTAGTTTTTTCTTTAAATTTACTTGGTTTTCTTATTTCCTTGATTTACTTATCATGTGCATGAACTATAAAAATCGCAGACGATCGTGCATGGTCAGTTATGTCTAAAGATGGCTTTTTGTTGTTTTCTTTGTTTCTTATTATTAGGTGATTGTTACAAATAATTATATGAGTTGTTTTAATGAAGTTTTGTACACAGGTAACTTATACGAGTGCTTTTCTGTTTGTAGTGGCCAAGTGCATATTGATTAACGAGTATGTATATATGTAACTATGTAAGGCAACATTTTAGAGTGATTAGTTGATATCTCATTGCCTTATGTTAGTTTTTTCATCATTTTTTAATAGATTTTATTAAATGATTGCTTTAGGTTTAATTATTCTTATTGTTACTTTATTGATGACAAATACTCGCTTAAGACATTATTTACTTGCTTACGTGTCTCGGAGTGTGGTTTATGGTGGTAAATGTATGCATTTCTTTTCTTTACATGCATGCTTGGTGATTTGAAATAACGACAAGCGATTTATCATATAAACAACACATATTTATTTAATTTCACTCTTCAACGTTAGTTTACCTGAGTAGTGAGTTATTTTTTATGTGAACATAGAGAAACTATTTAGAATATGTATATTGTGTTAGATTTAATTATCATTCGAAAGAACATGACCCACCCAATGCAAAGTTTTTTTCTTTCTAGAAGCAATAAGACCCATGCAATAATATGTAGAATGAATATAGTGTGTGCAATATTGCTTTATTATCGGAAAAATAAATACATGTGAGTTTGAGTTATTGCAATAATCCACATATAAAATTTAGTTTCTAGCACAACGTAATGATAAAATATACCCGAGCTCGTTTTTATACATTGACTCAACTCTTTACTCCCTAAAAGTAAAACAATGAGTCATACTTTAGCCAAAACAATTTTGACCTAATTTGTTTTGTATATACTTTTGATTCCGTTAACATACATTCCGATTAAAAATAAGGTTTTGACACAAATAAAATTTGATTTTCTTAATACAAATAAAACAGATGCAACGCAGGGTCAGAATGCCTCGTAAACAAATATTGTACTGGATAGTTCCGTGATGAAATGTAAATTGAAACGTTTGGATGTCGTTTACTAACCCTTAAAATATTTCTCTTACGGTGACCCCCCTAATGTTTTGACACTTTCACTCACATCACAACTGTTGGGCTAATTCAAAGTCCAATGGTCTCTGATTAGGATTTGAACATAAAATATTATAAGTATAGATATAGTCCCTCAATGGAGTAAACAATTGGGAGGCATCTTCATAGTTATCATGAGACAATGAAGGCATACAAAAATTCTTTGGCGCGAAACTCTTTAAGTGAGTCCGTAAACTAAAAAAATAATGATGATGGAGTCAGTAAGTAGTGACAATAATTCAGTAACTTCCCCTTTGAATATTTAGGAAAACTTACCGAGTATCTGATATGTTATATGGAAAGTTTTTTGAAAAGATAAGTAGAAAAACACTTAAAAAGGTTAAATAAAATATAAGAGTTTGTATAAAGCTGTCAACACTGTTCCCTAAGTTTTGAAATGAGAGAAAAGAAGAGAAGAGTTAAAAATGAGCAGAAAAGAAGAAGAAATGAATGAAATAAGTTTTTATATCATGTTTCCGAGTTAGGGGAGAAAAGAAGAGATAATTGATGATTTTACAATTATACCCTTTATTATATGTAAAAGTTATGTTTTATATTCGGTCATTTAAGTAATTATACTTATTCAAAGCTTCATAATATAACTTCTCTTCAAATCATCCCACTTTTAGGAAGAAAGTTTTGGAGAGAAAGTTAGCCATATTTCCTCTCCTCTTCTTTTCTCTTCTCTTTAAAAAAAACTCTGGAACACAAATTTATTTTGTTTTCTTTCCACTTCTTTTCTCTTCTTTTAAAAATAAAAATCAGGAACGCAACGTAAAGTTGGGTAAGACACATTCCAAGAACATTAGCATTTAATGTAGTAAGGTAGTAGTGTACTTTATAATTAGATGCTCGACACGTCCCTATTACCCTATGAGCATTAGTATCTATTAAATTAGGATAAAAAATTTGGGACGGGGAAGTATATGTTTAGAACACATATATTCAATAATGATTATTAGATTCTAAATTTATATAATTGTACTCACCCTGATTTCTCATATATCTGATCGTAGTACAAAACAACTTCTATATATCTGCCTAAAGAATAACTAGAGTAGTTGAAACATATATCATTTGCATACACTTTAGCCATTTCAGATTCATGGTGTTAGAAGCAAAAGACTTCAATCCTACTGGGAATAAGCAGATGCCAAGAATATCACAATATGAAATTATCAAATGATATTTGCAAAATGTTGATATATATTCCCTATAAACATGCTTATGATCAAAACATATGAATAACGCACATTGATAGAATTCAAGAGGTAAGAATTTATTATGAGAACATCTCTTTTCTATTTCTATATATGTCAATTTTCTTTCTTATGTGTATGATTCTGAGGTAAGCTAGTACCTTTGTGGCTCTTGCACTAATGTGCCTAATGTGTACTGTTATGACTTTTTTTAATTAATTAATCCAATGACGTTTATGGTGCGGGTAACAAAATCCTCTTTTCTTTGATGCATGTGTGTGATACATAATGTTGATTGTAATGGCGGAGGTTCTCTTCTTACATGTGCTTGCTGTATTCCACCAATATGACTTTTGTGATTTTAACACCTTTAATTTTACCTCTACTTTGTGGAGTACTGATGATGTCGAGGTATTTCGACCCTAAGTAATAATGCGTTATTCCGAAGGCTCATTTTTGTTTCGTTGTTTCTGTATCCGTTAATGTTGTGGTAGTGGTGGCGTGTTTTTTATTTATTCTTTTTTATGCTGGAGACACACTGCTTGCTTCACTCAACTTTTGGGAGGGTGTGGATTTGCTATTTATCTAGTTGAATTTTAATGGGGGTGTTGTTGGGAAAGATCGAAGATGTGGTGGAGTTTTTATGACATGAGAATGGGAGGTGGGGACGGGAAATTTGTGGGGTGGGGGGGGGGATATTATTGAATTTTGGGATGGGGAAGGGGGTTGATGGGTTTGCAGTGGGGAGGTGGGGTGGTAGTGGGTGGGGGGGAGGGGGGGCGGGGGGGGGGAGGTTAGGCTAGGGGATGAGATGTGTGGGGTTTTGGGTCTTGGGCACATATATAGGAACAAGTAAGTGTTTCTAGGTTACACTGGGGGGGGGGTTTTTTCGTTTTGCTATTATTTTTAGTAACTTATAGTACGGATTGTGGGGGAGCGGGGGGGGGGGTTGGGGTACACTTTTTTTTTTTTTTTTTTTTTTTTTTTTTTTTTTTTTTTTAAATTTTTTTTTTTTTTTTATTTTTTTTTTTAAAAAAATTAAAAAAAATGGTTCTTTTTACAAACAAAAAAAAAACAAATACAAAAAATAAAAAGGTATCCACGACAAACAATATGGGAGCTTATAGAAATTTAAAGTTTAGTTATATAGGCTTATAATTAAATTAAACTAAAAACTTATCTTCTCTTTTCCTCCCTCCTCCTTTTGTTCGTTGTCTTTTTGACTTTGTGAGATGCTTGGAGAGAATAATTAATTAAGATGTTTTTTTTCTAGTATTCTCTGTATCCCCCCTCCCCGCGCCCCCCCCCCCCCCCTCCCCTCCCCGCCCCACTACTCGCCCATATAACTTTATCTATAAGCTCCAATTGTATGTGGATACTTAAAGACATTTTTAACCAAAATATTGAGTTGATTTGTTGCTTAAGTGTTACGAGTAAAACGTATGGTGCCTTTTTGGCAAGTAAATTTAACATATATGAGATGATTACATGATTCACCAGGAAATGAACCTTGGATTGTGGACTTTTGAACTACAGTTGATGGATAAATGATTCTACCAAAGTGAGATGATGCAGGTGTCTCAGCTGAACGTGTCTTTTAAAGTGCAACGAGTAGATAAATAATCGTGAATAAAATAATCCCAAGCACGACATTATGAGACATTAATTATCATAGAGATATAGTCTACCATTACTCCATTAGCTAGCTAACTAAGCTTAACGGTGATTTGATCTAAAAGTCAAAGAATGTTACTCACTTAGCTTGGAATTTTGGAGCACATATGTATCATTACAGTCGACTAATAAAAGTAGCATAGAGGCACACTTTCAGTTTAGATTAACTTATTTGGGCTAAAAGAAGTTACAATGCCACATTCTACTTCTTTTAGGTTGGACAACAAGTTTGGCAACTCTACTCACTTATAATCACACCAACCTTTTTGATTTATTACCTCTTCAAATCACAATGGTAGCCTAACAGGGGAGGATAAACATGAGATGTCATGGGTTCGAATCACACTACTACAGAAAAAATTATTTTCATGACTTATAGGAACGATTATTTTATTAAGCATTCCCAAAAATACTTTTCTAACAAACCCATATACGAAACGTTCCAAAAGAATTATTATTTGGAACGGTTGCTAAAAAAACGTTCCAAAGTATGTTTTGGGAACGATTCTTCTTGAATGTTTGCATTTTGGAACGCTTTCTTAACAACCGTTCTAAAAAAGCATTTTCAAAACCACAAACAACCGTCAGCTCATAAGGTATAGTTCTTTCTACCAAATATGTCGGCACACAGGAGACTATTTCTCATTTTTCACTTTCTATTACCATATCTCAACCACATTCAATTTCAAAACCACCTTCATTAACTCACACTACCACCATTAATCTACCACCATTAATGCTTCATGATCACCTTCATTAACTCACACTACCACCATTAATGTTTCAAGATCTTGTTTAAGGTAAATAACACTAACACTTCTAATCATTTGTTATATAAATGTAATAAGTTGTTTTCGTGTATGTTAACATTTATATATTTGTAGTACTCATTAGTTTTGTAAGTCATATGCCATAGGATTTATACCCATCCAAAATTAACCTAATAGAGATTAATTTTGGAAAGTCCTCATTTTTTGGACAGCTTTCTGAATATTTCGCTTCATCTAGGATGTATATATGATTTAACGGGTTTACTATTTAAGAAAAAATTGGTAACATTTCTCTTTTACTCCTTCGGGTTTGCGTTTTATACGCATTCTTGGGGAGTTGAAGGGAAATGCTGTCGATTTTTTTTAAATAGTCAACTTGTTAAAGCATATATGTATATGAAGCGAAGTATTCAAAAAGTGGGTTAGAGACAAACCGTGACCTCTATTTATGTATATTTCATGATTTTGTTTTTCAATTTCAGATGGATCGCCAAAATTGGATATACGATATTTCACGTTCTACCCCTGAATAAGTAAAGGGTGTGCAAACTTTTCCCGCGTTTGTTGAGACTAATCAGGCGAGTAGTGGAGCTCGATACATTTGGTGTCCTTGTAAGGATTGTAAAAACGTGTGTAAATTTAACAATACTAGTATAATCGAGGGGCATTTGATCAGATGTGGTTTTATGCATAAGTATACGTGTTGGTCACAACATGGTGAATTACTAATTGATAAGAGCTCTTTTCTTCCTGTATCTAATGACCATCAAGACACTAGTTCATATAGTAATAACAACCGTGAAGACTTGAGTGAGATGTTTCATAATTTGGAGCGTGGTGTTAGTGACGATGAACGAGAAAAAAATACAAAAATTGTTTCAAGAATCAGAAAAAGAATTGTATCCTGGTTGTACAAAATATTCCATACTAGATTTCACTTTAAAGTTGTTAAACATAAAAGCCGATAGTGGTTGGAGTGATATCAGTTTCACACGCTTATTAGAACTTTTACATGATTCACACCCGAAAGATAATGAAGTACCTGTATCGTTATACCAAGCCAAAAAGCTAATGTGTCCAATGGGATTAGAAATTGAAAGAATACATGCATGTCCGAATGATTGTATATTATATAGGAATGACTACGCAGATATACACGAATGTGTTACTTGTGGTGCATCAATGTATAAACATATAAAAATGACGATGTGACACCCCCCAGCTAAATTGTTGTGGTATTTTCCAATCATACCGAGACTTGAAAGATTATTTTCAAATGAAAAAGAGTCCAAATTATTGCGTTGGCATCATGATAAACAAAAAAAAGATGGAAAATTAAGACATGTGGGTGACTCACCTCAATGGAGAAAGTTTGATAATATGTTTGAGAATTTTGGTAATGAGATCAGAAATCTACGGTTTGGTCTTAGTTAAGCTAGAATAAATTCGTTTGGAAATATGAGCAGTCGTCATAGTACTTGGCCGGTTGTTTTATGCATCTACAACCTTCCACCATGGTTATGCATGAAATGTAAATACCTTATGATGTCATTGTTAATTCAAGGTCTAAAACAACCTCGTAATGATATTGATGTTTGTTTGGCTCCATTAATCGATGACATGAAAACTTTGTGGTAGTCGGGCGTTGAAGTGTAACAAGGTCCAAAACAACCTCGTAATGATATTGATGTTTATTTGACTCCATTAATCGATGACATGAAAACTTTGTGGTAGTCGGGCGTTGAAGTGTATGATGCGTACAAGAAGGAGATGTTTCGATTAAGAGCTATCATTTTTTGCACCATAAATGATTTTCCAGTATACGACAATCTTTCAGGATGCAGTACAAAAGGTAAATTAGCTTGTCCTGTGTGTGAAGATCAAACCGATTCGACAAGGTTACCCAATTGCAAAAAACATGTGTTCATGGTTCATCGGAGATTGCTTCATCCTAAGTACGCGTATCGTAAAAAGAAAAAGGAGTTTAACGACGAAACTGAGTTTCGAAAGGTAATGATATGATTTGATGGATGTTTAGCATATTCACAGGTTGATTTTTTTTTTGGTAAAGGGGAAGATCCCTGGTAAAATTGTAACATTTCTCAATTTTAGGTCATTTTACGACTCATATTATTCGTCACTGATTATTTTAGTCCGATACGCGTTTACTTTTAAGCTAAATCGCATTGACTAGAAATACTCAATTAATGTAAACGGTCATCAAAGAAATTAAGGTTTACATCAACCAAGTAATAAATAATTATTAAGAAGATAATTATTAACTTGGCATAGGTTATTTTTTTTATTGGTCACGTAAAAGGGTTACGTTGCGCAATAAAATACATTTGGACACACCCCGGAAGTACCTAGGCTTACCTAAACTCAAACCAATACCCACTTTTAAAACCTTAACACAAAATTTAAATCAATTCTTGTGTAAAAGTCCACTATAGCCAAAAATAGGTACCAAAAACAACTAGGAAATCTTCTTTTATGATCCCTAAGTACAATGTACAACCCATGTTTAATTAAACTTAGTACTTAGTGTTCCCTAGCTAACTTATGTACAATGGTTAATAACCATTGTGTCTCCTTTTGCTCCATATGCCACGGCTACCATCAAATCATATGCACAATTCATAAGATTTCCAATATCTTATCAAATCTTATACCAAAATCCCCTAATTAAAACTTGTACTTAGTGGTTTAACAAAAACAATGTGTTGCTAACTAGAAAACCACAAAACCACCTAGTTAAGGGCACGGATTTGTTGGTTTTAGGACAAGGAAAGCTTAACATTCCTCATGCCTATATATACACACCACCTTTACACATAACCTTCCTTGAAAGCTAGCATAAACTCAATAAACACTTCTCTCCTTCGTTCTTTTGCTACTTTCGAACACAAAAGGGAACACAAGGACATCACTTGCTCTTCTGTTTTACTTGTTCACTCACAGATCAATGTCGGGTTTACACAGGTTAAGGTGGTTGTGTAGTTTAAGAGCTTTGTCTGAAAGCCTAGGTTTATACTGGTCACAAGTTTGTGTTACCATTATTTCTCACTTCTCACTCGTTCGACTCGTGCTTAGGACTATTATAAGTCCACTCTTAGCTAATCCTTGTTGGTTTTATTGTTCGTACTATATGTACACGTGACCTAGGTCCGTTGTTGGTACGGTAGAACATGCGTGGTTTCAAAAACCATGCACTTCAACTCATATCTGTAAAATGTTGAACGGGTTTATGCAAATTATGTAGTCATTGAACTTGTGTGGTGAACCAAAGCCATAAGGCACATAACAAAGAGTTATGTATAACTTAAAAGTTAAACGTAACAAGCACACGTAAAATACTTAACCCAAAGGCTTGATGACTCATTGGAAACGAAAGACACTTTTCATATCACGTATCATAATACATTGACAACTCGTTTAGCTCAATAAAAGGGCGTATACACTAGGATATATACGGGCTAGGGTTGTTGAAAACACATTGATAAGGACGTATGGAAACCCTAGTTATGTCTCGAAAGAGAAACAAGCTTAAACAAGCTTCACAAAGCCTTGTTTAGTCACAGGCTTTGTTTACAAGACCCATAAGACAGAGTAAAGCTTAGTAATTTACTAAACCATGATTAATTGATGTTTATTAACGTGCTAAGTGAAAAACCTTAGAACATAACTAATAAACCTAATGAACCCTTTCCAGTCATAGGAGGCTTGACACCCACAACAAGGCAATAAAAGGCCCAACCTCAATAAGCTCTAACAATTATTATAAAGCCATGGCAAGGGCATGGACTTATGTAAGGCTTAAACAGCATAGGGCCTCAAGGTTTGTTGAGATCCCACACCCTCAAAACCCTTATCGGGTCCTTAATGGGCCTAAAAGCCCTTTTTTCGTAGCTTATTGGCTTATGGGTTAAGCCAATATGGTGAAACTACTTATCCAAGATTTTCAACACTATTTGAAACTAAAAACATAAACCATATTGGTCGGAAGCGCTTAATGGGCCAAACGTAAGCTTACGGGTGGAGTTATTGGGCTAACAAGTCCAATAAGCTCAAATAAGCTTATCTGAGCTTATTAATCAACCCAACCGCTTTATTAAACTTAAATGAGCTTAATGAGAGTTTTTGTACTTTTAAATATGCTAATGGACCTAATGTGAGCAAGCCTAAACATGTACAACCCTTACCGGGTTCATAATGGGCCCAAAAGCCCATTTCCGAGAGCTTATTGGCTTATAGAATAAGCCATAAGCTAAGAATAACTTAAACAGAATTTGAGGAGCTTATTGAAGCTAGAAAAATAGGATAAACGTTTTTAGAAAAACCTAATGGGCCTTAGGAAGCTAATCGGGTTAAGCTAATTGGGCTAACGAGCCCAATAAGTCTAAATAAGCTCGTCTGAGCTTATTTATAAGCCCAACAGTTAGAGTAGCTTAATTGAGCCTAACCAAAGTCCCTGTCACTCTTGAAAACCCATTTGAACTCTTAGAAGCTTAATTCGAGTTGATATTGGGTCGAAATACCCAATAAGCTCAAATAAGCTCATCCGAGCTTATTAATAAGCCCAAACAGCTTATTTTAGCTTAAACAAGCTTAAAGAGTGCTTTTGTACCTTTAGAAACTTAATTGGACCGTTAAATAGCTTAATAGGCCTTAATGGGCCCAATAAGCCCAACAAGCTTAAATAAGCTCATCCGAGCTTATTTATGAGCCAAAACAGTTAGGCTTGCTTATTGGAGCTTAATGAAGCTTGTTGTCACTTGTTAGACCTCAAGTGGACTTAAAATGCAATTTTCACAAAGTTAAGGGACTAAACATGTAAATTACAAACTAGAGGGGTTAAAACTATCAAAACCAGATTCCTTATAGTTAGGGACTATTTTTGTAACATCTGAAATGTTAAGGGCTCTTTTAAACACATAAGGACCTAAAGTGTAAATTGTGTAAAGTTGGAGGACTAGAAGTGTAAGTATGGAAACTTAAGGGTTTGAAATATAACGTAGTACATATTTTATAAACCCAGGGGCTGTTTTGTAATTATGGAAAACCTAGGGGTTATTTCATAAACACAATAGAACTTGATGAACCCTTAACATATCGGACGAGGAATCTTCTGATAATATGCCGGTTAATCTATGATTTAATAAATACGAATATTTATTAATAACTTTTGTACGTATAATAGGACATGTGAAGTCGTATATTTTCCCAAGAGCCATCAAGAAATTTCAAATACATTAAATATGTGCACCACCACACAAGTGATAACAGTATATATAAACTAGCAAATTGTTATAGCTTACACATTAAGTCTTTAGCCTAAACTTGTAGACTAAGACTGGCCGTATTTACTTAGGTATTTGACGGTGTGATTCATACTTGGATATCTATTATCATTTTCAGAGGACTATTTACTAAGGTGAGTTCATAGCCTTATGTTTTACAATTATTTACATCTTTGGGGTGAGAACATGCTTTGTTTTACAAATTGGACGCAAGTGTATATTTTATACTATGATTACGGGTTTGCCTAAGTAACTATAACCAAGGTTATAAATAGCGTGAAGCGTGGCATGGCGGCATAGCAACCTCATGCTTAGCTAAGGCGTTGCGTCATAGCGTTTTAAGCGTGACTCAAGGTGTACAACAAATATTTATAGAGTGGTCAATGTTAGTTAGCTACTAGGCTTAGAATTGAGTAATGGAGTTACTAAGCCCGAATCCCATACAACCCAAAGCATAAATACTTGTAAATAAGCTCAAATCCATGAAATCTTTTAAAGCTTCAAAAAAAATCACGCTATAGCCCGCCATATCGCGCTTTATTGCACGCCACGCCTCAAGACTACGCCTTGGCTTGTTTCGTAACGTGGAGGCCACACCTCGTGCTATGGCACCGCTATAGCGTGCTTTTTAGAACCTTAACTATAACACACTATGTCCATCATCATGAACTGTTAATTGCATAGATGTAATTGTTAATTTCATTATGTGAGCGCGGATGTTATAAATAGATCTATTTGGGATTGACAATCCCTGTTCGGGGTGATTACAACACCGGAGAACGAACGTAATCATGTCGATTTGGATGTTGGCAGGGTTAGCAACTCATTCAACGGACACTGTGTTGGCATTCATTCATTCATATACGTCGAGCTTCGGTTGTCATGAGCTTAGGGAAACCGTAACTTACTTTTGTGATTGGTTTGCATGGATGCATGTCCAAGGAAAATCTTGCTGTCCTACAATATGATTTACATAAACCTAGAATTACACCAACATTATGCTGATGTTTTAAGCATGTTTATCAGAGTTCAATAAGTCACGAGGTGCGATTGATACATTAGAATTCAATAATGAAGAGGTCAACATCTAAGATTTGGGGTCTTATTACATTTGGGTACAATGTATATAAACCGGAATCTTTATTATATTGTTTGAACAATTTGAAGCATGGCTTAAGTAACAAACACTAGTTTTGTAATCCATGTATCTTTTTTCCAAACGACACGTTTATGGTCGTTCTTGATAACTTGTGTTATTGAACTATGAATAACCCCCGGATATTCAACATTTCCGCTGCGACCCAGATTTTGGAGGTGTTACAGATTGGTATCAGAGCCAAGGTTATACAGAACCTGGTCAAAAGTTTTTGTCTGGACCTTTGTTTGGACTATAACCGTTTTCAAACAATACATTTACAAATGGGATTTGTACGGGGCATACATACATTACTTGATTACACCCAACATATATGTTTACATGACATACACTAGTTGTTTGCATTAGTTAGTTTTACTAGATGATTACATGATTCACTAGTTGTTTGCATTAGTTAGTTTTACTAAGATGCTTACATGATTCATATACATGTTCATATTATAATACGTACATCGCTATGAGGGCCTTACACATATATGCAAAGATGAATTACATTCTTTTACACATACTCTACAATTATTTATATAAGGGTTATTATATAAATACTAGAACATTCTTTAAGACGAAGTAATACGATAAGCTCGTATGTTCTAAAACAATCTTATATGATATTATACCATCATTCATTTCATACCATCGTCCATTCGTGCCATGATACATTCCACTTCGCCATGTCAGATCTTTCATCTCTGACATATGTGCATATTCATTCACCATGCATCACCTTGCATTGTGTTTATCTTTCATACTGCACGCATCCTGCAGTGTTTCATATAAAGACGATTTATATAAACATTTGCTTGTGCAGGTCATGGCTGCACCCACTATTCCCGTCTCTGCTGAGGAGAATCTTGGGGACCCAGTCGATATCAGGATGGATATCATTCACCCAGAGCCTGTCGTTGTAGTCGCTTTTCCTGCAGCGACCGTTGTGAGGACACTGGCCCAGCACAGGGAGGCTATACGAGGCATACAAGAGCATTTAGTAGGAGTGCCCATACAGGAGGAGGTGATGGCTCTAAAATTTAGGTTAGACATTGCAGAGGCAGAAAATGCTTCATTGCGTGCTAGGGTTAGGACTACGGAGGCAATCGAGAAGATTACTCGTAACCGTGAGGGACAGGCCCATGAAAAGATGGAGCGCCAGCTGAGTTTGACTCAGGAGGAGCTAGAGAGTCTTAGGCGCTCGAGGCACCCATGATCTGTCTCATTATTTATGTATTATCTTGTATTGAAGGATTGTAGTACTAAGAAAACCATGCAGTATTTTGGAGGGAAAAATTAATGAACCCGATTATTTATCAAATTATGGTATTCTGAAAACCTTGTCAATCATATTTCAACTTTTTGTGCACACCATCTACTAAATTATTATGACTACTTCGTTGTCCCTCATCAGTTGTTTCCATGCTCAATTTTCAAGACAATTTTGTTACCAATTCATAGACAATTTGTCCCCACGGCATGAGCCCTTTTACTAATCAACAACCTTACGTCCATCTTGTAAATTATTTTGTCACCTTATAAAAATCTATACATGACACAGTTTTGATGAAAATGAGCATTGCATTGTTAGCCCTAAATTATACATAGCCTGATCAACTATGTATAATTCAGGAAGGACAATGCCATGCTGAGAATAGTCACCATGTAACATTTGTAAATAAATCCATTTTCACTTACATCCTTGAAAAACAAAGTTTTGTGTGCATATTCGTAAAACATGTTTACTTTGGGAAATCAAATTGGAAACTATAGCAACTAAGCAGACTTTGCTCCACCCTACTATAAAGTTGACATTATCTTATCCTAAGCCGAAAAGCCAAGACCTACCACTAGTCGCCCTAGGACACTTCGCTATCGAATCTACTCGCCACTAGAGAATCCATTCAAGCTAAGATTGGCCAGGCTTTTCTGCGAAACTTCCCCAATGGAGACGAAAGCCACAGTTCACATGAGGTTAACCGAAGTAATGTACAAACTGCGCGTCCTTGTTTTTACGCCGACTTCATGAAGTGCCAATCTTTGAACTTCAAAAGGGGCTGAAGGCGTTTTCGGTTTGACTCGGTGGATTGGAAAGATGGAGTCCGTGTTCAATATCAGTGGTTGCGCTATCAAGAATCAGGTGAAGTTTGCCACCTGCATACTGCTAGGGACCGCTTTGACTTAGTAAAACGGTCAGATGAGAACCTTAGGTCCTGAAGCATATTCCATGACTTGGAAAATCAAGAAATCGAATTGTGGGACCTAAAGGTCAAAGGGAACGATGTTCCAACGTACACTGAACGTTTCCAAGAGCTAACCCTGATAGGTACCAAGTTTGTTGCTAAGGAAACTGAGAAAGGGTGACAAGTACATCAGTGGACTTCCTGATAACATTTATGGGAAATGTCAAGTCTGCCAGACCTAAGACGTTGGATGAGACCATTGAGTTGGCCAACGACTTGATGAATCAGAAACTCCGTACCTATGCTGAAAGGTCTGATAATAAAAGGAAGACTGATGATTCATCCCGAAACGGCTATGGACACCAACAACAACCCTTCAAGAAGCAGAATGTAGCCAGGGTCTACAATATGGGACCGTGTGAAAGAAACCTACGGGGGGAAACTTCGCCCAAGTGCAGCCAAGGCCATTTTCACCACAATGGGCCAGTGCTCGCCAGTAGTGCCACAAGTGCAATAAGGTAGGGCACTTCGCCAAGATTTTCAAGGAGTAACCTAGCAACATAAATGTTGCTAAATAATCTCAAGAAGGCAATGGGCAGCCCCAAGGGACTGGTTGTTTTTGAGGTGTGGAGCACCAGGGGCATTTCCCGAGGGATAGCCCGAAGTGGAAGAGTAAGAATGGGGGTAAACGAAACGCACAAGGCTGGGTGTATAACGAGTGGAGACGCAGGGAAGAGTGGGAACGCATCAGGGAACCCAGACTTCAATGTCGTCACGGGTACATTCCTCTCAAACAACCGCCATTTGACACTGGCGCTGATAGGAGTTTTATATCTACCACGTTTAGTTCCATGGTTGACACTGTTCCAACTCCATTAGATAATAGCTATAATGTAGAACTAGCTGATGGGAAAATAGTAGGAATAGACACTATATTATGGGGTTTGCACTCTAAATTTATTAAACCATCAGTTCAACATAGACCTAATGCCCATGGAATTGGGTAGTTTCGACGTCATTATCAGTATGGACTGGTTAAGAAGATGTCACGCCGTGATCGTGTGCGATGAGAAACTTGTTCGAGTTCCCCATGGGAATGAAACCTTGATGTTCCATGGTAACGAGAGTAACGACGGGAGAGGAACTCGGTTGACCGTTATCTCCTGTTCAAAGGCTCAGGAGTAAATGGCGAAAGGATAACAGGTCTTGTGGCACAGATATCCGACTAGAAAGAGGGGGACAAGTCGGAAGGGAAACAAATTAAGGACGTACCAATCGTCCGAGATTTTCCTGAAGTATTTCCCGAGGACTTGCCAGGTCTTCCTCCGACTCGACCAGTGGAATTCCAAATCGACTTAAATCCAGGAGCCGCACCCGTAGCTCGAGCACCGTACCGATTGGCACCGTCCAAGATGAAGGAATTGTCAGAACAACTGCAAGAGCTTTCCGACAAAGGTTCCATAAGACCAAGTTCCTCACCTTGGGGAGCCCCGGTCTTATTCGTCAAAAAGAAGGATGGGTCATTCAGGATGTGCATCGACTACCGTGAGTTAAATAAGCTGACAGTAAAGAATCGCTATCCACTTCTGAAGATTGACGATTTGTTTGATCAACTCCAAGGATCCAGTATTTATTCAAAAATAGATCCGAGATCGGGTTATCACCAGCTTAGAGTACGAGAACAAGACATTCCAAACTTGGTATGGTCATTACGAGTTCCAGGTTATGCCCTTTGGGCTAACAAACGCACCTGCGGTATTCATGGACCTCATGAACCGAGTGTGCAAGCCCTACTTGGATAAGTTCGTAATTGTCTTCATTGATGACATACTCATTTATTCAAAGGACGAGAAAGAACACGAAGAACATCTTAAGGTAATTTTGGAATTGCTTAAGAAAGAGAAGTTGTATGCTAAGTTTTCCAAATGTGAAATTTGGATTCCGAAGGTACACTTCCTTGGCCACGTCATTGATAGCAGAGGCATTCATATGGATCCAGCCAAGATAGAATCTATCAAAGATTGGGCATCTCCTAAGAATAAAACGCTGACAATAAAGCAAGATTAAGCAAAATTAATCTTAAACGTGCAAACTAAATTTATAAACCTAAAATATAGAAAAAAGAAAATTTTAGAAAATATAGAATTATAATTTTTTTTTTATTATTTTTGAATTTTTTAAGAATTAAAAATTAATTTTTAATCTATTTAAATCCTAAAAAAATAAGCATATTTAAGTCGATTATAAATTAGAAAAATGATTTTTAAACTTAGATGTGTCTAAAATAACATAAAAATCTGAAACTATTTTTAACTCTTTTTAAATTAAAATTCCTATTTTTAAATTAAAAAATCAAAAAGCTCAAAATGAAATTTAAATTTAATCAGTGGTTGGAAAATGATTTTTTTGAATGTAAACTTAGAAGGATTAATATAATGCTAAAAGTTATTTTTTTGTATTTTTAAACGTTATTCTTCTATTTTTTATGGATTTTTCAACTAAATCCCTAAGAAAAATGATTAAAAATAATATACTTAATAGAAAATTATGAAAAATTCAGGGAAAATCCTAAACCTAACAAAGATTAAAGGAAAAATGAGACTAACCTAAAAGCTACAAAATAAGCTCTAAAATAAGCTGGCAAGACTACGGCTTATTAATAGAAGAAATGGAAAGTGGCTATTATTAATTAAATGTAAGGTAGGTTAACACAGAGTTGAGATATGAAGACACTGGTTAACAGCTAGGGCATAATAAGCAAGAGGTGCGGGTTCGAGGCTGGAACACCCGTTTTGATTGTTTTTTATTTTGAAAACCATAAGATGAACTTATAATCTACTCATTTTTGAACAACTTTAATGGAAGGGTTAAGCTCGAAAACCAATATTAAGATCTAAAAGAGCTCTTGTTAATAGTGATGCTGTAAGGTAGCTTTTACGCTCAAAAATTTCTTGTTTCCACCTTATTAACACTTGCACTAAGATCCAATTAAAGCTAATTACAAACCAACAAGCTGTTCTAGGTAGCTGAATTATGTCTACAAGCTAATCCTAATAAGCTTCTCCCCTCTCTAACACTTAATCCTAACTGTCTCTAATGATCAAACCTGCTAGCTCAGAATTTAACTCAAAAAAACTCAAAATTAAGAAAAACTCAAATGGCTCATATAAGCCAAAAGACAAGACGGCTGAGTTTTAACAAGCCTAAAACTTATTTAATTCTACCCTAACTTTGATTCATAGTCCAACAATATTACTTATTGTTTAATATGATGGTGCAATTTACTGATTGGTTAACCAAAAATGCAGGTGAACAAGGTGGTACATACTGATCTAGACACACTTAGTGCTGTGTCTTAACATTTACAGCAAAAATTACACCTAGGAAAATTTGGGATCAAAAATTTCAAGATCTAATGAGAACAAATAGCTCCCCTGGTGCCACAGTCAAGCATATTAAGCATCAAGATTATTTTTAGCTTTAATCTAACTTATAAACCACGTTTTAAATCTTTATCACATATGCAACTAAAGCATGACTCAAAGAATAATTTCCAAGTTACTTTGATATTGAGAACCAAGTAAAGTTTGTCACCTGCACTCTGTTAGGTGCTGCTTTGACTTGGTGGAATAGTCAGATAAGAACCTTAGGTCCTGAGGCATATGCCATGACTTGGGAAGGACTCAAGAAAAAGATGACGGACAAGTATTGTCCGCAGGGTGAAATCAAGAAATTAGAAATCGAGTTGTGGAACCTAAAGGTCAAAGGGAACGATGTTCCAATATACACTGAACGTTTCCATGAACTAACCCTGATAAGTACCAAGTTTGTTGCCAACGAAACCGAGAAGGTTGACAAGTACATCAGTGGACTTCCTGATAACATTTATAAGAACGTCAAGTCTGCCAGGCCTAAGACGTTGGATGAGACTATTGAGTTGGCCAACGACTTGATGGATTAGAAACTCCGCACCTACGCGAAAAGGCAATCTGACAACAAAAGGAAGGTTGATGATTCAACCAGAAACAACCATGGTCACCAGCAACAACCTTTCAAGAGACAGAATGTCGCCAAGGTCTACAATATGGAGACAGGCGAAAGGAAGCCTTATGGGGGATCTTTGCCCAAGTGCACCAAGTGCCACCTTCACCACAATGGCTCGTGCACCCAGAAATGCCACAAGTGCAACAAAGTAGGGCATTTTGCCTGCGATTGCAGGAGTACTGGTAATACAAATGTTGCTAATACTCAGAAGGGTAATGGGGCAGCTCCCAAAGGAAATGGTTGTTTTGAGTGTGGAGCACCAGGGCATTTCAAGAGAGATTATCCTAAGTTGAAGAATAAAAATGGAGGAAATGGGAATGCACAAGGCTGGGTTTATGCAGTTGGGAATGCAGAAAAGAGAGGGAATGCATCGGGAAACCCTGATGCCAATGTCGTCACGGGTACGTTCCTCTTAAATAACCACTATGCATCTATCTTATTCGACACTGGTGCCGATAGAAGCTTTATATCCACTGCATTTAGTTCCTTGATTAACATCGCCCCAACTCCATTAGAAAATTGTTATGATGTCGAATTAGCTGATGGGAAATTAGTCGGGATAGACACTATAATACGAGGTTGCACTTTAAATTTCTTAAATCATCCGTTCAACATAGACCTAATGCTCGTAGAACTGGGTAGTTTCGATGTCATTATCGGTATGGACTGGTTAAGAAAATGTCACGCCGTGATCATGTGAGATGAGAAACTTGTTCAAGTTCCCTATGGAAATGAAACTTTGACTTTTTGTGGCAATGAAAGTAGCAACGGGAGAGAATCCCGGTTGACAGTTATCTCATGTTTAAAAGCTTAAGAGTACATGGCAAAAGGATGCCAGGTCTTTTTGGCGCAGATATCAGCCAAGAAAGAGGAGGACAAGTCAGAAGGAAAACAAATAAAGGACGTACCAATCGTCTGAGATTTTCCTGAAGTATTTCCCGAAGACTTGTTAGGTCTTCCTCCTGCTCGACCAGTGGAATTCCAAATCGACTTAATTCCAAGAGCCGCACCCGTAGCTCAAGCACCGTATCGATTGGCTCCATCCGAAATGAAGGAATTATCAGAACAATTACAAGAGCTTTCCGAAAAAGGGTTCATAAGGCCTAGTTCCTCACCTTGGGGAGCCCCGATCTTATTCGTTAAAAAGAAGGAAGGGTCATTCAGGATGTGCATCGACTACCGTGAGTTAAACAAACTAAAAGTAAAGAATCGTTATCCACTCTCGAGGATCGACGATTTATTTGATCAACTCCAGGGATCTAGTATTTATTTAAAGATAGATATGAGATCAGGATATCACCAGCTTAGAGTGCGAGAGCAAGACATTCTAAAGATGACATTCCGAACTCGGTATGGCCATTACGAGTTCCAGGTTATGCCATTCGGACTGACAAACGCACCTGCGGTATTCATGGACCTCATGAACCGAGTGTGCAAGCCTTATTTGGATAAGTTCGTGATTGTCTTCATCGATGACATACTTATTTATTCAAAGGACGAGAAAGAGCATGAAGAACATCTCAAGGCCATTTTGGAATTGCTTAAGAAAGAGAAGTTGTATGCCAAGTTTTCAAAATGTGAATTTTGGATCCCGAAAGTACAATTTCTCGGACACGTCATTGATAGCAGAGGCATACATGTGGATCCAGCCAAGATAGAATCTATCAAAGATTGGGCGTCTCCTAAGACACCAACGGAGATCCGCCAATTTTTAGGTCTTGCTGGTTACTATCGAAGGTTCATCGAAGGGTTTTCAAAGATTGCTAAGTCAATGACGAAACTTACTCAGAAAGGAATCAAGTTCGACTGGGGTGAAAAGGAAGAGAACGCTTTTCAGTTAATAAAGCAGAAGTTGTGCAGTGCACCAATTCTGGCTTTACCTGAAGGGAGCGAAGACTTTATGGTCTACTGTGATGCGTCACACAAGGGTTTAGGTGCTGTATTGATGCAGAGAGAGAAGGTGATTGCCTATGCTTCTCGACAACTAAAAGTTCACGAAAAGAACTACACCACCCATGATTTAGAACTTGGATCGGTAGTGTTTGCTCTAAAGATATGGAGACACTATCTATATGGAACCAGATGCACCATATTCACCGACCATAAAAGCCTACAACATATTCTCGATCAAAAGGAGCTTAACATACGGCTGAGTGACTACGATTATGATATTCGTTATCATCCCGGGAAAGCAAACGTAGTGGCCGATGCATTAAGCCGTAAGGAACGGATTGAGCCATTGTGGGTTCGAGCCTTAGTTATGACCATTGGCTTGGATCTTCCCAAACGAATATTAAAAGCTCAGATCGAAGCCCAGAAACCAGAGAATCTCGTGAATGAAGACGTAGACGGTATAATCCGAAGGGATATACCCAAGGAAAGATTAGAACCACGTGCCGATGGAACACTATATTTACACGACAGGAGTTGGATACCTTGCTATAGAGACTTAAGATCCGTGATTATGCACGAATCCCACAAGTCGAAATATTCTATCCATCCCAGTTCCGAAAAGATGTACCAAGATGTGAAGAAATTATATTGGTGGCCAAACATGAAGGCAGACATCACCACCTATGTTAGCAAGTGCTTGACATGTGCAAGGGTCAAGGCCGAACATCAAAGGCCATCAGGATTGCTAGTATAACCTGAGATACCCGAGTGGAAGTGGGATAATATCACGATGGATTTTATCACCAAGCTTCCTAAGTCGTCGCAAGGTTTTAACACCATCTGGGGGATTGTGGATCGGCTTACAAAATCTGCCCACTTCTTGCCAATAAGGGAGAATGATCCGTTAGACAAATTGGCAAGGTTGTACTTGAACAGGATAGTAGCAAGACACGGGATACCTGCCTCAATTATCTGTGATTGTGATGGAAGATTTACTTCAAATTTCTAAAGATCGTTTTAGAAAGCTTTGGGTACAGACATTAGTATGAGCACTGCGTATCATCTAGAAACTGATGGCCAAAGCGAGAGGACCATTCAAACTCTCGAGGACATGCTACATGCTTGCGTGATCGATTTTGGCAAGGGTTGGGTTAAACATTTGCCATTGGTCGAGTTTTCATACAACAACAGTTATCACGCTAGCATAAAGGCCTCCTCTTATAAGGCACTGTATGGTCGAAAATGTCAATCACTGGTGTGCTGGGCCGAGGTTGGGGAATCCCAACTGACTGGTCCGGAATTAATCCAAGAAACAACGAAAAAGATCATCTTGATCAAGCAAAGGATGCAAGCAGCTCAAGATCGACAAAAGAGCTACGCCGATCGGAAACGAAAGCCGATGGAGTTCGAGGTTAGGGACAGAACTATACTCAAGGTCTCGCCTTGGAAAGGGGTCGTACGGTTCGGTAAGCGAGGTAAGCTGAATCCGAGATATGACAGACCTTTCAAGGTGTTAGCAAAAGTGGGGAAAGTTGCCTATAGGCTGGAACTTCCTCAAGAGTTGAGCAGAGTTCACCATACTTTCCATGTGTCTAATAAGAAGAAATGTTATGCTGACGAAACTCTAGTCATATCGTTAGAAGGAATTCATGTTGACAATAAGCTCTAGTTTGTGGAAGAGCCCGTTGAAATCATGGAACGGGAGATCAAACGATTGAAGCGAAGCCGGATACCATTGGTTAAGGTTGGCTAGAACTCTAAGAGAGGTCCTGAGTTCACCTGGGAACGTGAAGATTCGTTCAAACAAAAATACCCACAGCTTTTCACAAACCGGGCTTCGTCATCCACTACAAGGTCTTAAGCTTTGAGGACAAAGCTCTTTTAACGGGTGGAGACTGTAACATTTCTCAATTTCAGGTCATTTTATGACTCCTATTATTCGTCACTATTTATTTTGGTCCGATACGCGTTTACTTTTAAATTAACTTTTAAGCTAAATCGCGTAGACTAGAAATAATCATTTAACGTAAACGGTCACCAAATAAATTAAGGTTTACGTCAAACAAGTGTTATATAATTATTAAGAAGATAATTATTAACTTTGCGTATTTTATTTTTTTATTGGTCACGTAAAAGGCTTACGTTTCGCAATAAAATACATTTAGACACACCCCGGAAATACCTAGACTTACCTAGACTCAAATCAATACCCACTTTTAATCCTTAAACACAAAATTTATTAAATTGTTGTGTTAATAACCCTCCAGGGCCGAATATGGGTAAGAATGGCACACAAACCATTCGTCCCTTGTGTTAAACTAGCTAGAAAATCCCCTAATGATCCCTAAGTACAATGTACAACCCATGTTTAATTAAACTTAGTACTTAGTGTTCCCTAACTAGCTTATGTACAATGGTTAATAACCATTTGACCCTCTTTTGCCCTCTTGATGCCGCGGTTATCAAGGAAACAACACAAAACCATAAGATTTCCAAATCACTAGCAAATCTTGTACATACATTGAGTAATTAAAGATTTGTACTTGGGTGGTTTAGCAAGATACCATGTGTGATTAACTAAAAACCCCTAAAACCACCTCATAGGGCACGACTTTGGTTTGGAAAGAACTAGAGAAAGCTAACTAGTTATTAAGCCTATATATACTCACATACATTTGACACTTAACCTTTCTAAAAATCCTAAATACTCTCTCTAGCAAAACCATCCTAGTTTCTCTCTATTGTTTCGGGTTAAGCATAACCAAACCCATACGCACCCTCTTTTCATTAACTAAGCACGCATAGAGTACTAAGTCTCCGTTCAAGGATGTTAGAAGTATATACGAGCCAAGGTTGGGATATACATTAAGCTTTGGAAGCTTTTGTTGGTTATTTGATTAGGTACTCATCGTGGGTGTAACATCCTAGAATTTTCGAAATTTTGAATGACGATTTTACCCTTTGACTTTTAGGGTCTGACTTGACTTTTTGACGAACAAATATGTGCATGAGACAACCAAGCATGGTTCACGCACATATATATATACTCGGGTGTATATTATGTGGTTTTGCTAAAAACTTAATAAAACGTGTAAGACATGATTTAATAACAAGCTAAGGCTAAGTGTTTTTGTTTAAAATACAAGTGTGAGAACAAACATGGACACCAACACGTACCAACGATTTTCACGAAACTCATACGTAAACATTTCGCGTACACTTATTAGTGTTGGATTAGGAAGGTAGTATATAAGTCGCTTAATTAATTGCATGTGACGGACTCAACCCTCATATAAGCTAAACGAACTCATTCGTGATTGCTAGGGTTATTAACGAAATCCTAAGAAACACCAAGGAGCTTAACGAGCCACTAGTGGTCTCGTTTAAACCAAGAAACCCAAAGTTGGGCTCAATAGGCCTAACTGCCCATTAGTTAGGGTCCATGGCTAAACATTAAGTACAATGAGCTTATTGAGGGATAAAATGGGGCTTATTGAGGGCCCAACAAGCCCGTTAACGAGCTTAATAGCTTATTTGAATAAGGCCATTACAATTACAAGCAGCATAGACATGGATATAGGTGCTTATTGAGATGTGATATTAAGTTGGAATACTTGGTAAAGTCCTTTTTCAACATTTCAGGTTAAGATCGTTGGAGGGTATCAAGGCCCCAATAAGCCCGAAATAAGCTTAATTAAGATCACCGAGCTTATTGTTATTTTTTCATCTTAACGATTTTATTTAAGCTTAATTAAGTCAAATAAGAGCTTATGTGCTTATTTGATCTTGATTGGACCATTTATTAGCTTGATGGGCCTTAACGGACCCAATAAGCCCAATAAGCTCAAATAAGCTCATTCGAGCTTATTTATAAGCTGCCAACGGCTTATGTAGCTTATTAGAGTTAATAAAACCTATTGTCACTTGTTAGATCTTAATTGGAGTTAAAATGCGATTTTTACCAGTTAAGGGACTAAAAGTATCAATTTATAAACTCAAGGGTTAAAACTATCAAAAACTATTTTAGAAAGGTCTAGAGACTGTTTTAGACATTTTGAAACTCAAAGGGGCTGTTTTAAACATATAAGGACCAAAAGTATAATTTTGTAAAGTTGGAGGACTAAAAGTGTAATTAAGGAAACCTAAGGGTTTAAAATGTAAATATTATATATTACATAAACACAAGGGCTGTTTTGTAATTATAGAAAACCTAAGGGTATTTTATAAAAAAAAGTGATTCCATAGACACTTAACATATCAGACGAATTATATTCGGATAATATACAAGTTAACCTACGATTTAATAAATACGAATATTTATTAATAACTTATATACGTATACAAGAACGTGTGACATTGTATACCTTCCCAAGAGCCATCAAACAATTTCAAATACGATAAATATGTGCACCACCTTACAAGTGTTACTATAATATATATTAACAGCATTTATTATAGTTATATAATACTTAGTCTTTAGCTATATTTGTAGGACTATGATTGGCCGAAATTTTACTTAGGTATTTGACGGTGATTCATACTTGGATATATACTATCATTTTCAGAGGACTATTTACTAAGGTGAGTTCATAGCCCCATGTTTTACAATTATTTAAATGATTTACATCTTTGGGGTGAGAACATGCTTGTTTTACAAATTGGACCATTCTTCCAAGTGTTAGTGTACTTTTTATATCTAATGATTTGTGTTTGTTAAGTAGCGATAACCCTCTGAGCCCAGTTTATGAAATGTTTAATCACTAAGTTGGTCTGAGCGCTGAGTGTTTATAAATAGATCTTATTTGGGATTGACATCCCCGTCTTGGGTGAGTAGCGCTCACTGTTGCCGGGTTGCCGAGCAACAAACAGTTATACATGTCCGATTGGGGATGTTCGCGTGTTAGAACATCATCACTGGGCATTTATTGGGCAAATTTATTGCATTCTACCATGTCTTGCTCTGTTGTCAAGTGCTTAGGAAAACGTAATTACTTTTTATGATATTTGCATTTGTTGCTTAATCATACATTGGAAATCATTGCGGTCGAAATTTTTTAAAAAAAATTTTTGATTTATACATAAACCTGTGAATTCACCAACTTTATGTTGGCGTTTTAAGCATGTTTTCTTAGGTCAATAAGGCACGAGGTGCAGTGATACATTGGAAGTCAATAATTGAAGAGTCATATCAAAGATTTGGGGTGTCTTATTTATTTTGGGGCAAATTGTTTATAAACCGAAATCTTTATTTATACTGTTGAACAATTTGAAGCCATGAGCTTATGTAACAGACAAGTATTTTGTTAATCCAATGTATCTTTTTCAAACGACACGTTTAGTGGTCGTTCTCATATCTTGTGCTATTGATCTATGAAGTAACGCCCTCGGATATACATTATATTCCGCTGCTACCCAGATTTAGGGGTGTTACATACTTTATTGGTAAAAGGCTTGCATTCCATGTTGTTGAATGGTTGTGCGCAACAATTGGGAAAAGTATGGATTATAGAAGGTAACAATGGTTAAAGGTTATTTTCTTTTTTAAGTTTCCTTCTATTGAGAGTGTTGAGTCTGTGCTTCACAATGGTCCATAGATGATCCGTGGAATTCCTATTTTTCTTAACAAATAGTTGCTCTCCGTGAGTCTTCTTAAAGAAGAATTATCGCATGTTCCAGTTTGGGTAAAGTTTTATGATGTACCGTTGGTTGTTTACATATCGGATGGATTAAGATTGATGGCTACGAAAATTGGTATTCAAACGATGCTTTATCTCGTACGAAGTCCCATATGTTTGGAATCTTGGGGGGTCGTAGCAATTCTATGCCAAGAATCATAATTGAAATATAATGCTTGACAAGGTCTTTATGATTTTGGTGATGGTGTTTCAAACTTGAAGGATGTGGTTATACGAAAGATTACTATTCGATGGAAATGAGTGGGAACCAACTCATTGTAGTACATGTTGGTGCAACATTGACTAGGATTTACTTTATATTTTAATAATGACAAATAAACGTTTGCAACAAGTAAAATAACAAACGATAGCCAAAATCCTGAAAACTAGATTTGTGAATCTAGCGCGCTGGTCACGCGTAAACATGTGGCTAGCGCGCCACTCACGGCGTATGTTTTTAACGATTTTATTTTGTCGCTTTTCCCTTTACCCGACACATGTGGAAACTTACGATAACGGTGTAAACACACCAATTGGGTCGTGCGGATATAAGGGTAGGGGCGTGTTACTTCAAGATCAAATTGAAAAGTTATAAGAACGACACAAAAAGTCGTTTAAATTGTGATTATGGATTTAATTGTACAGAGTTAATCTAAAGCATATAGCTATACTTGTCCATTGTTGAATATTCTAAAAAGTTGTGGGGGGGGACAATCATTTCCCCAAATATGTAGCGACTAAACTTTAAGCGTGCAATCCAAAATATAACCCAATGCATCCTTGGCATCCCATGCCTATTGATCTCCTGAAAACATTGCTTAAAAACGTCAACAAAATTGTTGGTGAATTCATAGGTTTGATAAATCATAATATGCAGGGACATGCAGACTTTTTAGATGGATATGCAACACATGCAGTTCTCACAAACTAGTTTCATTTACACTAAGCTCATTGACACTGAGGCTCGACATTCTTCTTGCATTTAAACTATATCTTGCATTTCTGCCGATTAGATGTTCAAAACCGAACAACCTTTTAAATTCAGACATGCTATAACGTTCGTTCTTGGTGATAGCTGGTCACCCGAACGGGGAGGTCGTTTCCCGAATAGATCTATTAAATAACATTCGCGCTCACATAATGTTGTATTCCCATTACATATATGCAATTGACAGTTTTCATATAAAGGGGCTCAACTTGGGTTATCGATACTTAGGAAACATGTAATCATTCTTGCGTCCAATTTATAATTAAAGCATGTTTCCACCCCATAATTATTAAATCATTGAAATCGTAAAAAATGTGGGGCTATGAATACCTTGAGTACAGATAATCCGAGTAGACGCCAGAGTTAATGAGCCCGTCAGTAATGGATCGAATGCAAACCTATATTATCATTAGGTCGGATAATTTACAAGTACTTAAAATCTAATCTTATAGTTGTTACTTCGAACTATCGTTCGGGCTTATCATAATTAAAGAGGTATGACATGACGATCGAGGAGATTGGACACTTTAAATGTAAATCCAACAACTCGTCGAACGCCATCCGAGATGGCTCATTATGAAACTCCTAGTAATATAGTACGTTGATAAACACACTAATATTGTATATAGCTCAATCCCAATAATTGGTTTTGGAAAAATTGTGTTTAATAAGTTAATACATTTATATTACGTTTTAGTAAAACTGGAGTAACTTACGCGTTTTAAGCCCGATTCTTGCGTTTCTTATGTCCATCTTTTCGTATTAAGAGATTTTATCATAGATTGACATTTTATGTATTTTGGGGGGGCTTCTGGTGGAACAGTAACTTTTACTGTTCACACCAGATATGACTTTTATAAAAATCATTTTTGTTGTCGTAAAACCCGTAAATGTCGTATTTTATTCGTTATAGCTCCGTTTTTAGTGATTCTTTCGAGGACGTTCTCGTTTTTGAAAGTTCTATAATTTTATGAGGTTTACAAAAATATAACTTTCTGTCATGAATAGTAACTTTTATAAAAATAGTTTTATAAAAGTATTAATTGTCGTAAACTCGCGAAATTCATAACTCGTTCGTTATTAATGAAAAATTACGCATTCGTCTCATTTTGGAATCCTAAAAAATATATATTATTTTAAAAATATCAAACCCTTGTTCTGTTTATAATTTTTATAAAATGTTATTATAAAAATTTACTTTCGATTCGTTTTCTTAATAGTATAACGCGTTTTTACATAACGTTTTGTTATTATTCGGTTTACAAGTTTCTTACCTTTTTCGGAAATCGTCATGAAATGTATTATATTATTAAAAATATAAAATGGATATGTTTTAAAAGATTCGAATTTGGGATCAGCAGTTTGCTTGAGCTTGTTGACCCCATTGTAACCTTTTCTCTTCTCTGTTAATACTTTTTGTATTTTATCAAAATTCTTATATATCATTATATAATAAATTTATACAAATAATAAAATACCATTTTTTCAATTATTTCCAATCACACCAATAGCCCATTATTTATACTTAACATTGCAAAATACAAATAAATCAACCAAATAAATACAATTTACCATAATAACATAAAAACTAAACAAACACCCCAATAATTTACAATCCATTTAAACCAAAAATAATACAAACCCATAACAAACAAATTACATACTATTACACAAACAAACTACAAATGTAAATATATAAAAAACAATTTCCACACTTATACCTAATTTGATTTCACAAAAAAAGCCTATCAAAACAATAAAACCTTACATAATCTAATAAACATAAATTTTTCAAGGTATACCCAAAATAATAAATGCATTAATAATGCAAACACCATCACAACTTATTTAATCTTAAACCAACCTTTTCACTTAAGTCACACCCCTTATATTTCATCATACAAACGTCCTAAACTAATCTTTTCTATATTAAAAACATTCAAATTATAATCCATGTAATTCAAACACCAAATAATTTACTATTACTTGTTAATATACTGATATTTTCTCTTATGTTATATGGATAGAACAATATTGACTCCGAGGAGAGTACTCTGTTGTGTGATGTGTGTAGTGTTATATAAGTCTCTATTGACGTTAGCTCTGATGTCAGATTGTGTTCCTCTAATAGTTGTAAGCTTAAATTTATTTCATCTACGCTGTACGCTGCTTTAGATAGGCTATAATTGTGTGTGTGTGTGCGCAGATTTGTTACTGTTCTTTCTATCTTCACTTGATGAGTATGATAAGAGTTTAAGTTGAGAGGTATAGCTACTATACTCAGATATGATCAAATAGTGAGTAGAGGTGCGCACTCTATATGATATTGTCTCCAAATATCTGTTGTCGAATGAGATAGTGTCCGTGCAAAGTATGTGTGAGTGGGGTCTGAAGAGAAGGTATGTAGTGCCATAATGAGCATGGTGTAGACTGATGAAGTATGGTGCTAATAAAGGAGGCTGGAGAGATCTAGTTGTGTTGTGACCAATATGGAAGTTTATCTTATTTTTCATGTATTAAATTATTATATGATGCATGCTATTTCTCTGCTTGAACATTGTCAGAGACTCGACCGTATCTGATGTCTTATGTGCTGTGAAACATGAGTGTTAAGATATGAGTTGAGACTGTAATGTTCCTGTCGTAATAGAGGATGTTTGTCTGTAGAGTATGTGTTATACTTTGCACTGTGTGACTGTGTCAGTGTAAGATATCATTGGTGTTTTGGTTGGTGTTGCGGTTGGCGGGTATGTGCGCCGGTTTTCGCGGAAGACGCGAGTAGTGATATGTGTTTTACTTCGTGCGTGTCTCGTATATCGTACTCATGATGTATGACACTGAGAGTTCCTGCACTACAGTAATATGTGTGCTATCTCAAATAATGAGTCCTACATAACTCGCTTAGAAGAGATGTGTGTGTATACTGTACAAGAAGTTGGTGTGGTATTTGTCTAACACTCTTGCTGTAGAGATGGGTATAAGAGATCGATTAGGGCTTCGCGCATTTAGGAGCTCCCCGTTTTACAGTTGAAGTCTTGAGTATGTTTTTAGCTTACGCGTATGACTCGTAGAGTATAAGCGTTGAAGAACTTATTCTTGAATGATAAGATGAGAATTCCCCAAACTAAAGGATTGCCGTGTCTCACGCAAGGACTCGCAGCGCTCGCTGTGAGCGGCGTTACAACACTAAAATTAAATAGTACACTCGCATGGTGTAAATGAGAGTATTCCGCTATCGTTGTCTACTAGAAGTCGTGAAGGATCTCTCTATCTAGCGTGTGTGTGCATACTAGTGACGTTTCCCCGTTAAACGTGCTTCGTCCTAGGCTCACAATGCAGCATGATGACGGTGTGGTCTTGGTGAAGAGGTTGGATATTTCTGCTTGAATTGGTCTTCACACCTCCCACGTGAAATGGGACCTCTATTGGAGTTCCATCGAACTTGACAATGAATCCGACTTTGCTCTAACCGTTTTTAACTTCTCGTGTCACTATTTTTACAGGTTCTTCCACAAAATGGAGTTGTGTCAGTCCAAATTAAGTCCATCCTATCCGAAATCGTGTCTAATGGTTCGTCGGCACATGACACTTTTTTCAGATTAGATGACATGAAATGTATTATGAACTTTGCTTTACTCTCTGGAAGTCAAGCTTGTAAGCTCACTTCTCCCAACTCTTTCTATCACCTTAAAGGTCATCATTACCATAGGGTTCAACTTCCCCGTTTGCCCAAAAACGTACGACCTTTCAAGGCAGAGACCTTATGATGACTTTGTGCAATTGGAATTCATTGGCTTACGTTGAGACAAGTCAGCGTAACTCTTCTGCCGATCACGAGCAGTTGATCCTTTTTGTTTGATCTGGATGATTTTCTCAGTGGATCCCTTGACTTAGATTCTTGGACCCGAGTATTTGGGCCTTCTTCCGCACTTCAGTCCATCATAAAGGGTAAACGAGGACACACTTCGACCATAAGTGATTCGAAATGGTGCGGCTGATGCTAGTGTGGTAGCTATTGTACTTGTTTTATGAAAACTCGATAATGGCAGTATGGTTAACCACCCTTTCAAAGTCGATTGCTCAAGCACGCACTATATCTCGAGAGTTTGAATGGTCCTCTCGCTTTGCCCGTCTGTTTGTGGATGGTACGCAGTACTCATATCCAAATTTGTACCCAAAGCGTTCTGAAGTGACCTCCAGAAAAGAAAATTATGAGGTAAAATCTCGGGTCACGAATCCAAATTGATTGTGACAGGTATCCCATGCCTCGTGACCACCTCCTTTAGGTACAATTTGTAGTTTATCTAGAGGAATTGTCTCTCTCATTGGTTTGTGAAGATTTGCAGGACTTAGTGAGTCGAGTCATAGACACCAAATTGTATCATATCCTTGAGACGTCTTAGGACAAGCTTCGTGACAAATCATGGTGGATGTTGTCACCACTCCATTCGGGTATCTTAGGTTGTACCAACAATCCTGATGGCCTTTGATGTTCGGCCTTGACCTTAGCACAGGTCAAACATTTGCTAACTATTCGTTGGTAATGTCGCGCTTTTAATTTTGGCTGCCACTCAATATAACCTTCTTCATGTCTTGGTTCATTTTTGTCGAAACCCGGATGGTATAGAGGTATTTGATTGTTTGCGACTTCGTGCATGATCACAGTCGCAATTCGCCATGTCAAGCAAGGTAACAAATTCGGCCATTGAGTCATAGGGTTCTTTCGCGTGGTTCCAACGTTTGTTCAATAATTGTTTTCTGGGATGTAGCAGTTTCATAATAACTTTCCCCAATATCTTCATTCTTAA
Organism: Tanacetum coccineum; assembly: GCA_026074375.1. NCBI lineage: Eukaryota > Viridiplantae > Streptophyta > Magnoliopsida > Asterales > Asteraceae > Tanacetum > Tanacetum coccineum. The sequence continues at coordinate 88,142 of BQNB010001298.1, read as the reverse complement.
TGTTCTCTGGTTTTCGCTGCTTCAGTCTTGAGCATTCAAGATATGTTGGGAGATCCAAGCTAATAGTCATGACTGAGGCTCGACTCTTTACGGTGGTTACGTTCTTCTGTTTACTCAAGTATTAGAAACGACATTTGATTTTCCCCCGGGTGATTTCGAAAATCGCAATTGTAGAAATCACTTTTGCAACTTACCATCGGCGTTTGCCTCTTTGTTCAATTCTTTTGATCTAAATGTGTTGCAAATCTTGTGATCGTTGTGAACACCGTTACACTTGTTTCCAGATACATATGGTCTCCAGATCTTGAGAGCGTTAATACCACTAACCAAGTTTTATATCATGAAGTCGCTTTTATAGTTGCTTTCTCATGTTTTTCTAACTGGCGTGATGCTAGAAATCACCTTTTTCTAGGATTAAACAGTCGCCACAAAACCCTTCTTGAAGTGTAGCAGTATGCGATGATAATCTTTGCTTCCTTCAGGTAGTGTAAGGATTGGTGCAGCTTAACTTCTGCTTCAGCAGTTTGAAAAGCTGTTCTTGTTTATCGCCCCAACAAACTTGACTTTTTTTGAGTAAGCTTAGTATGGGTTTGGCGCATCTTTGAAAACCCTTCAACGAATCTTCGATATTACCCGCAGGCAAGACATATAAATTGACGATCTCTATTGGTGACTTAGGAGTTGTCCAATCTTTAATGGCAGTCAATCTTGCTGGATTCATATGATTCCTTCACTATTCGATCACGATGGACGAGGAACTGTACTTTAGAAATCCAAATTTTATTTGGAAAAACTTGGCCATTACAGATTTTCCTTCTTAAGCAATTCTTACGATGTGATTAAGGTGTTCTTCATGTTCTTGCTTGTTCTATCGAGTATTTCCAGAAATAGCGTATATAAAGACAATCACTAATTTGTCCAGATATGTTTGCCACCCGATTCATACAGGTCCATGAATACGGCAGTGTGCGATTGTCAAACCAAAACGCTTACTTGAAATTCGTAATGGCCATAACGAGTTCTGAAGGAGGTCTTCGGAATGAATGTCTTCTTTTCAAACTTAGGTCGGTGTTGTGGTCATGACCTTAGGTTGATTTCGAGTAGCACTCAGGACTCTCTGAAGCTGTCAAATAAAGTATCTAATTTTGGGGAGTGGATAGCGGTTCGTTCACTGTTAGTTTGTTTAATTCCCGGTTGATCAATGAGTATCCGGAATGATGCCTTCCTTCTTTTGTCAAACAAGAACCGGTGCTCCCGAGGGTGGAGGGAACTGGGACTCTTATACAGCACTTTGTCGGGACAGCTCTTTACAGTTGCTCTGTTAACTTTCCCTTTTGGAACGGCGACATATCGATTAGGTGCCCGAGTATAAATGCAACACCAGAGTACAAAACTCAATGTTTGAAACTCCACTTGTCGAGTCAGAGGAAGACCGACAAGTCCCAGGAAAATACTTCAGGGGAATAGTCTTGACAATTGAGTACGTCCTCAAGTCACTTCATCTCGTCTTGCCTTCAACCTCTTTTGCAGTGACATGTGCCAAAAAGAGTGGTAATCTTTTTCCATGTATCTTCCTGCGTTGTAGTGCAGATATTGATTGTTGTTTAATCGTGTCACATCTCCCTGGGTACTTCATCACCATGTATGATTAGGTTGTAATTTACAGGTGGGATGAAACTATCTTTCTTAGCAACAGTCGATAACGGCACTGTATTTTGACAACCAGTCCATGCCAATTATGACGTCGAAACTACCAAGTTCTACGGGCATTAAGTTGATTTCGAATGGGTGATTTAATAAATTCTCTAATGGTGGGCAAATTCGATAGCGAAATTATCTTAGGGCGACTAGTAATGTGTCTTGGCTTCTTGGCTTAGGATTTGGTATAAGATGATGCCAACTTTATAGTAAGACGAAGTGAAGGTCTGCTTAGTTGATATGGTTGCTAATTCGATTTCCAAAAGTAAACGCGTTCTATGAATACGCACACAAAATGATTAAGTAGAATTTGATTTCTTATAACAATAGGTTTTTAGAGTGACTACTCTCTGCACGGCATGGTACCTTCCTGAATTATAATAGTTGATCAGCCATGTATAATTTTGAGGACTAGATGCATTGATCATTTTCAGTCAATAATAGCGTTTTAATTTTATGATATTCGATGTAGTAGTTTGTAAGAGTAAACTAAGGAACCTAAGTTAAGTATGACGAGACTTTCATAATATGATATTTGATAGATAATAATGATAAGTCTTTGGTACATACTGAAATTTAAGGGAGAAATACAACGGAACTCTAAGGAGATTAAGTCTAAGATCGTTTCAACTTAGGATTTGCTATGTCAAGCTGAGACAACTTTCTTTTTCAAGCCTTTGATCTCATCTTTAATGTTGTGAGGGTCTTGATCGGTTTCCCCTTCTCTTAGGGTATGCACCACTCCATGTGCTCCAGTACCTCCAATTTGGTTTTTGTGACTTTGGTTCTTTCGTTCTGGGCAATCCCTCTTGTAGTGCCCCTGATTCCCACATTCATAGCATTTAGTCCTTTTGGACTTGTCCAGTGCCTTTTGGTGGTTAATAGTATTGTTCGTTTTGTTAGGTTACTACGCAGTTACGGACAGATGGCCCACCTTTGTTGCACCTGGGGCATTTGGGAGGAATGGACATCCTGTATGATAGTTGATTTAGGACACAACGGCTTGGACCCGCCGTATTTTCAATCTTCCCTGTGCTTCGTAGCGTAAGCTTTGCAGTATTTTGCCTTTATTCGGGCTGTTGTTGGTTTGATTGTCCTTGGATGTGTGATTCAAACTTCCTCTTGTTTTAGCTGGCGTTCAGAATAGAGGCTGCCTCTTTTTTGTTCACACGTTTCTGAAACTTCACTATTGGATACTTATTCTTGAAGTGTCCCAGACTTCCACACTCATAACAGGTGTGAGTTCGTTGATTCCTAGCAGCAGTAGGATTCCTACACTCCTGGGTCATGGGGCCAACCTTCTTGCAATTCTTGCCCTTTACAGTACATTGTCCATTGTGGTTACTTCCACTTTTCATCTTGTGTTAGCTTTCTATGCTAACTTGTATTCTTGTTGTTCGGTCTGGCTTATTGACTTAGGGCCATGTGGTTTTGGTCTCAATTAAATGCAATAGACTCGATAGCATTTGCCACTCGCTGGGCTACAACGCTCAATTCTCAAACCTGCATCCCTTTGATTAACAGTTGTCATTGTTTCCTGAAAAATCACGAGGGAACAAAAAAATTTGTATTATGAAGTTTATTCAAGGGAATCAGATCATAATACTTCGTGATTCTAACAACGAGTAGGTGAGATCCACGTTTGCTTAGATATAAGATAAACTGCAACCATTGACATTATAAATAAATCACCCTCGATTACAGTAGCTTATATCATAAAATACAACGTAAGTTAATACTTATATACATTTATTGTTTTTACATGAGTAAAAGAGTATATGCTTTTTATATAAACAATACAAGCGAGTATTACTCAAGTTTAGTAGAATTACGGAATTAGCTACACTTGACAATTATTTATCCATGGCCCAGGGTGCCTTCAAGATTCTAGATGATAGAGTTCTTATGTTATCTTTAAGGACTTACAAGATAGAGCTAATCTTGTCTACCTTGTGTTTGAGGAGAGATGATCTGGTTATGAATGTGTTGTGTTCTGTACGCAGATTCTAGTGCGCGCGCTCGAATTTCGCTCTCGGAAGTGACAATGGTGTATTGCGCGGACAGTTGAAGTGAGGGATGAGTGTATTGTGGCTGAGGTAGTTTGAGTTGTGCGTGATGTGTAAATAATGTGGGAGCATCCTGATTTCGCACTAGAAGTGTGGCGCGATGGTAGTTTGTAGAAGAGAGAGAAAAGAGTCTATGGCTATGTCGTGGAAGATGTGTGGTTGCGTTGATTGTAGTAGATCTGTATTAAGACACGCCATCTCTCGAGGTGTCTCAGTAGTGATCACAACTGTATATAGTACTGTCTAGGTCGAGTGAGGAGACGCATTTCTGAGAGTTGCGTTTGTATAGAGGTGTACTCTAGTTTGGAGGGGTCTCAGAGCCTGTGAAGTGTGTGTGATCACGCTTTGCTCTTCTCCACTACCAGATGAGAAGCTCCATTTAGAGAGATTCTCAGAGTGTGTGTGCTCATCTGTACGAGCTTATGCACAAAATGTGTACCAGATCATTCGTTGTAATGTGCTAGTACAAGTAGTTGTGTGCGTGAGTTTACGTAGGTTGAGAAATATTGTCTCATCCGTCAGCAAGAATGGTCACAGCAGGATCCTCCTCAGGTACTCTTATCCTCTTCAGATCAGAAGTCATACAATGTAGCCTGGTAATAGGCTGTTAGGTGGGGCATCAGCAGACTAGAGGCTGATCTTTATTGGTCCCTCTAGCTCCACTTATTCAGAAGTTACTGGAATCTCTATGGCTCGAGATTTAATATAAAGCAAATGTATAGGTAACGTCGATAATGAGACATATTGCTTGCAATGAGCATAAACTTTAACTTATACATTATAGTTAAGGCTGGTATGGTAAAAATGAGTATGCACTTATGGGCATAAATGAATGATGGTAGGTATTCATATTCTGATAGCTTTAAGTTTAAGGGTAGCGCTTAGGACTACGAGCTTATCTTACTAACTTGCTGAAGAAATATTCCGCTTATTTATATAAATAACTCTTATTCTATTTAATTAGTAGGAGTTGTGCGAAAGAATGCAAAATCATTTTTATGTTATATATACAATATACCTTCATTAGTTTAATGAATATGTACTAGATATAAACACGTATATTCAAATATGAATGCAGTCTAGTCCCACTAATGCAATTCAAATAGTATGTCATGTAAGCAATATAGAAATCATACTAATGCAATAAAAATAGTTCTGTGCTCTGTCTTAAAACCCTTTTTATGAATGCAATGTTTGAAAATGGTTATAGTCCAACAAAAACATTTTGACCTGGTTCTCTATAACCTTGGCTCTTGATTTCCAATCTGTAACACAACAAATGGGGGTCGAAGCGGAATAAGGGTCCGGGGGTGTTACTTCATGATCTATTGACAAGATATATAAGAATCGACACAAGAGTCGTTTTAAATGGATAAACTATGAATTTTATTGAAAGAGTTAATTACAACATAGCATTCTAGGTTTACATTGTCCATTGTGAATATTATAAAAGTTGACAATACATTTCCCCAATATGATGCACTTAAGTCTTTAGCGTGCAATCCAGTTATAATACCAATGCATCCTTGGAATCCCATGGCCTATGATCTCTCTGGGAAAACATTTGCTTAAAACGTTCAACAAAATTGGTTGGTGAATTCATAGGTTTAGATAAATCATAATATGCGGACCGCCATGCTTTTTTAAGTGATAATGCAACACATGCTTGAGTTCTCACAAATACTAGATTACATTTTACACTAAGCTCTTGACACTGTTTGATCGGCACGTTCTTTCTAATGACAACTTAAACTATATAAGTGCAATTTCTGCCCGATTAGATGTTCAACCCGAAACATCTTTAATTCGACATGCTATAACGTTGTTCTGGTGATAGCATGTCACCCGTACGGGTTGAGGTCGTTTTCCCGAATAGATATTATTAAATAAATTCGCGCTCACTTAATGTAATTCCCACTTCATATATGCAATTGACTGTTCATGACTTAAGAGGGGCTCACTCTTGGGTATATCGCTACTTAGGCAACAAGTAATCATACTTGCGTCCAATTTATAACATAATGCTGTTACACCCCTTAATTATAAACATTGAAATAAAAATCCGTATTTAAAATATTTAAATTTTTTTATTTTTTTTAAAAATGATGGCGGGGGGTGGGGCTTATTAACTCACCATTCTGATTTCATATAATCCGAATAACTCCATATAATAGCGTCACTTAAAGTAATAAAGCAAACACCCAAAAAAAATCTACTTAACCTCTACCCACTAACCATACCACACAAACAACACTAATAAACAATTACAAACTAACTATTCACACAAATCCCACACCCACACCTAAACCACAACCCTCCCAATATCTCAACCCACATACCACCCAAATCACCACCAACCACACCCCTCAACCCCCTCCAAACTTAACCCCTACATCAAAACCCTATACAACATATGCAACTCCAAAACCCCATATCAAAAAAAACAACAACCCACAACACCTCACCAAAAAAAAAAATCATCCCATCAACACACACAAAACCACCACACCTAATAATAATAATCTCTTATCAACCATACCCCCCATCCCACAAAATCAACATACTATCATCCGTATAATGCTCTTATGACTTCTCTCTAGAATAATACTCCCTACCACACTACACGGGTCTCAATACTACCCATTACTCAAAACCTCCCCACATCAAAAAACTTATCCAACTCACAAACCTATCCTCTAAAATCTTACAATTCAACAATCACAACTCTTTAGAACAAATCCCCACCAAAAACTCAAAACACATCAAAACACCAACATTTTTTTCCCACAATCAACAAAAAAACAAATTACTCACTACAATAATAAAATAATCCAACATAATCTACCCCCCTTATCTCCCCAAACATCCATACCAAATTACCACAGTACAAATTCCAACCAACTAGATATCCTCTGCACTCGAGAGAAAATGTGTACACGCTAACTCTTCATCACACAGTTTCCCTCGTCACGTTATACTGATCACATCTAAATTATGTATACTCTCCGCACAAGAGTAATCACCCACAAACGGTCCATCCTATCCACACTCTATCCATACATGTCAATAATACTAAAAACCTCATAAAACTTTAATCCCCACAACACTTTATACAAATACACACAAAAAACAATCCCTCACTCCACTACCTATCACTCACTCGCTCGCTCAATCTCAAATATACAACATACCACACTAAAATATATAAACATCCATATATCAAAAACACACACCTACAATCTTACTTCTCCCAGCACATACAACATGAAAGACTATACGCTCCACGACCCTGCCTAACTATCATGCCACACCACCCCCACAAAAGAATAAGATCAAATCAACCACATCTCCAGTAAAACATCACTGTGTTGTCTCCACATCACCCTAGTACACTCCTACACAGTGAATCATCCATCCCCGTTATATCTCCCATTGCTTGTACCATACAAAATTAAATCCCCTGCAGACACCCTCAACTTATCCACCACAATTTCACTTGTGTGACTAATGTTCTAGAAGACCCTAGAACGTACTACACACTGAAATGACCAGAGACACATCCAACTAATCCCCAACATGCAATATATCATCTACCTATAACCATGATCTGACTTCCATGTATCAACTATACTCATCTCTGAGACTAAATTCAATCTATACCATCACAATACTACTGTCATCATAACACCCCCAACTGATATCCTCAGTCCAACAAATCAAGTGAATCAGTCAGGAGAACAGACAAGTATGACAAGCTCTAGGTCAAAGGATGCTCATGTCATGTGACAAGGTATACACTCATTCCTCCCCTTACCCACTCTCAAACCTACGCCCTCCCACATCGTAACTACCTATAGACTATGACGCCTGATATGTTCTGTGTGATGTACTACCTTCCCTAATCTTATAGAATAGACATCACTATCCGACATATCACACATAGTATTTGAATGTCCCTAAGAGTTGTACTCCATAGTGTCTTAACCATAATGATGTGTCTAATCATACGAGATACCACAAAACACACCACCACTATAGAATCCCACTACTCACACACCTCCCTTCTAACCCATATCTCCCAACCTCGTCATTAGATATCAAATTCGCATATACCCACTCTCCCATATCCTTAATCAAAGGAGAACAGCCTCAACGTACGACTGAGAAAAACAAATTCATCAACCCTTCCCACCAATAATCAATCAATATAATTTCACTCATCAAAACAAATCAAAACTATAAAAAGACAAAAATACACTAATAACACATATTTAAAAAATACACAACAACACCTAATATAAATCAAACAAACTCCACCCACACCCAAAAAATTAAACTCTAACAACAAACACAACTTTCTCCACACTCATGACACTCAGAGATCTTTGTACCAATCGCGTGTCTACTTCCCATATGTGAATGAACTGTACAGAATTTTCTAGCCACACCAGTCACACTAATGTACTCTAGTGTCAACCCACCATAATAATGTCTCTGGACATGTACACATCAATGCCTCTAATCTCCCGCTCACTACATCAAAACATCCAAATATGCGATCTTTAGTGATAACTCACTCACGTACTCTAACCATCAACAAACATAAATCCTCTTCTCATATATAAGAACGTGACTATAGACCCAAAAGACGTGTCATAGAACACACACCAAATCCACGTGTCAAGCAGATGCACTGAACATGTGTGTCCATTATCTCTCCAACCCATATATACAACTGAAGTACCTCAAATACTAACCCAACAATCATAGCTATAAATATGTAAAAAGTCACGTAAATGTCGAAAATCCTCGTCACTGAACGTGTGTGTATATTCCCACCACATGTGTCATAATGAGTGCACATAGCCATGTTTTCTAACCTCGCCATACAGCGGTTGTCAGTATGAGACTCCATACCTCCTGAATCTAGATCGCACACTCACTCCTAGATCTCTCAAGCTATTCATGACAATCACGCCTGGGATCACCGAACTATCCTGCTTCTCGTGTGCATTAAGATAAATAACGCAGCGTAAACCCAGTGTGTGTTATTGACATTTTACCATCATTCATACTTCTTATACAATAAATATATGAATCGCATATTATATTTTAGTGGTAGAGAGTACTCAAACCGAAGAAAGCGAGTTAATTGCTCAGTCGTGAAGGGAATGAGTGTGAAGCGTCAGACTATGAATGGCGCGCTCTGATACGCCAAATCCTGTGTCTCGTAAAGAAAATAGTCGAACACTCTCAACTGTGATTGAACTTTACTAAGCTCTCGCATGTATAAAGGTTCACCTCTACTACAATAGGTTAGAACACGTAAACAGTATGGCATGTTGTAGATCTGATGATCGAGTTGTGTGTGTGCTCTATAATACACCGCAATAGTCCCAGATCTCAAGTGATGATTCTCATCTCCTGCCTGAAACTATCAAACTGATGATCTCAAGTCTCATTTCGCGTCTTTTATCCATGTTTGGAGAGTTCCTAATAAAGATCTCTCAAGTGATGAGTTTCTGGAGGTCTCAGTGCTTGTAACATAAATAAAGCTCACTGACTCCCTCAGGTGCGTCTCTCGCTCAAATATTAGAAGGTGGGGTCGTATTTATAGTGTAGAGGGTGCGGTGAGAAGCTTAGAGAGCTCTCAATAGTATGTGTGTCAAAGCAACTTTAGTCGACGCTCTCGACTCGTCTGATCTTGCAGAAGAGATGGTTGTGTGTGCGTGATATCGAGTAAAGTTATGTGTAGAGCATGTGGTTTTGTCTCCGCACTATGCCGCAAGAGAGAGTTGACTTGAGAGGGGCACCCCTGGCATGGCCTAAAGAGTAGAAGAGATCGTGTCATGCGAGTGAAAAGCCTGAGTTTCCTAGTGTCTACTAGACTTGAGTAATACACGTTGGTAGTGTATAAAAGCTTATACTCTTTTACTATGTTATAACGATTGTATTAAGTATTTAAATTACGTTGTTGGTTGTGATCATGCTATGTACGAGGGGGTTTATTATATGTATGTGCTGTTCGTCCTTATTTTTATGTCTAAACGTGTCTCACCTTACCTACTTGTTAGGATCACGAAAGTGTTTGTGATGTTCCTTGTATATAAACTTTTCTTATACATTTTTGTTCCCTGTGATTTTTTTCAGGAAACAATGACATTGTTAAACCTTGATGAGTGTTGAGGAAATTGTAGCGGGTTGTAGGTCCAGCGAGTGGCAAATGATAGCGAGGCTATTGCCTTTGATGAGACCAAAAAACCAACATGGCCCGTAAGGGTTGGGGGGTGGGGGATACGGATGGGATGAGGCGGGCTTAACTAAGAAAAACCTAGGATAAACAAGCACAAACAACCAACAATGAAACGAAGAGACAAGCCTCATTCCATTTTCATTGTTAGCTAAAAAAACTTAAATGACTTAGTTTTTGTTCACCGAGTACAGCTATATAGACCCGAATTCAATTTGTCCTGGGGAAGCAAGAAAATAGAAAGAAAATCAAAAAGGATAGATGGGGTGCCTCCCGCGAAGGCTTATTTATTAAAGTGTCCCTAGCTTTGACTCATTTCCCCAAACTGGTTCATTATGGCGGTAATAGTGAGGGTGAGAAAAATTCAAGAGGTGGAAGCCTCCACAAACTAGATATGAAGAGATTAAGTCAATGCAAGAGCCTCGTTAGCATTTTTGAGGCGAGACAACAAGTATAGGGCGATGTTGTGTGTGCATGCTAGGATATGAGATAGTAATATGTGTGTTGAGTGAGTGAAAGTGGAAAGGTAACCACAATGGACTATGTACTATAAAAGGGCAAGAATTGCAAGAAGGTTGCCCCAGACCCAGGGTGTAGGAATCCGATAAGAGAGTGACTTAGGAGAGCTCTCTAGATAACGAGAGACTGTGTGGACAGAGATTATGATGTGTGGAAGTCTGGGATCACTTCACGATAAGTGTCAATAGTGAAGTTTCAGAACGTGTGAACAAAAAAGAGAGCACTCTTTTGAACGACCAGGCTAAGGAAACAAGAGAAGTTGGATAATAACACTTCCAAGGTAATCAGAAACCAACAACAGCGAATAAGAGGCAAAATACTGCAAGCTTACGCTACAGGGCACAGGGAGAGAAAAACATTACGGGGGTCCAAGCCGTTGGTGTCCTAAATGCTATATCATCATGATGGTCCATGTCCTCCAAATGCACAGGTGCAACATAGTGGGCCCATCTGGTCGTAAACAGTAGGGGGACCTACAAACGACAAAATACTAATTAACCACCAAGGGCACCGGGACAAGTCAAAATGCTAATTGCTATGGAATGTGGGAATCTGGGGCACTAAAGAGGGATTGCCCAGAACGAACGAACCAAAGTCACAAAGACAAATTGGAGGTAACTGGATAGACATCTGGAGATGTGGTGCTATTGACCCTGTAAAAGATAGGGAGTCGTAGACGAAGAAAGAGGCTGTGGACACATTAAGATGAGAATCATAGTGGTAAAAGAGAAGTTGTATCGCTTTGACTAGCATACCTAAGTGAAACTATCATAGATTTATCTCTTTGGAGTTCTCGTTGTATTTCCCTAAATTTAGGTCTGTACGAATGACTTTCAAATTATTATCTAAATTATCATATTGAGGAATTTCATCAATATTAACTTAGGTTCCTTATTTACTCTTATAATCTACTCTCACGAATATCATGAAATTATAACGCTATTTTGATGAAAATGAGCAATGCATCGTTAGTCCTCAATTATACATGCATGGAATTCAACTATGGTTTATTTCAGGAAGGTACCATGCCGTGCTGGGAGTTGTCACCTAAAAAACCTATTGTTAAGAAAAAATTTTCTACTTATATATGTTTTGTGTGCTCGTATTCATAGAACGCGTTTACTTTTGGAAATCGAATTAGTAACCATATCAACTAAGCAGACCTTCCACTTGTCTACTATAAAGTCTGGCTCATCTTTTACACAATACTAAGAAAGAAGCCAAGACACATTACTAGTCGCCCTAAGACAATTTCGCTATCGAATTTGCCCACCATTAGAGAATTTATTAAATCACCCATTCGAAATCAACTTAATGCCCGTAGAACTTGGTAGTTTCGACGTCATAATTGGCATGGACTGGTTGTCAAAATACAGTGCCGTTATCGACTGTGCTAAGAAGATTGTTCGCATCCCCTGGAGAAATAAAACCTTAATCATACATGGTGATGGAAGTACCCAGGGAGATGTGACACGATTAAACATCATTTCGTGCACTAAAACGCAGAAGTACATGGAAAAAGGATTTCCTGTCTTTTTGCAATGTCAACTGCAAATAGAGGTTGAGGCAAGTCGGAGATGAAGTGACTTGAGGACGTATCAATTGTTCAAGACTTTCCCGAAGTATTTCCTGAGGACTTGTCGGGTCTTCCTCCGACTCGACAAGTGGAGTTTCAAATTGATTTGGTACCTGGTGTTGCATCTATAGCACGGGCACCTTATCGATTGGCGCCTTCCAAAAGGGAAGAGTTATCAGAGCAAACTGAAAAGAGCAGTACGGACAAACGGCTTTTATAAGTCCAGTTCCTCACCCTGGGGAGCTCCGGTCTTGTTTGTCAAGAAGAAGGATGGATCATTCCGGATGTGCATTGACTACCGGGAATTAAACAAACTAACAGTGAAGAACCGCTATCCACTCCCCAGAATTGATGATTTATTTGATCAGCTTCAAGGGTCGAGTGTCTACTCGAAGATCAACCTAAGGTCAGGTTATCACCAACTTGGTTGAAAAGAAGACATTCTAAGACTGCCTTTAGAACTCGTTATGGCCATTACGAATTTCAAGTTATGCCATTTGGTTTGACAAACGCACCTGCCGTATTCATGGACCTTATGAATCGGGTTTGCAAACCATATCTGGACAAATTTGTGATTGTCTTTATTGACGATATTCTGATATACTCGAAGAACAAGCAAGAACATGAAGAACACCTTAAGCAAATCTTAGAATTGCTTAAGAAGGAAGAGTTGTATGCCAGTTTTTCAAATATGATTTTGGATTTACTAAAGTACTGTCATCGGTCATGTGATCGATAGTGAAGGAATTCTTATGGATAGCAAAGATGAATCCATAAAGATTGGACATCTCCTAAGTCACCAACGGAGATTCGTTCAATTTTTAGGTCTTGCTGGGTATTATCGAAGATTCATTGAAGGGTTTTCAAAGATCGCCAAACCAATGACTAAGCTTACTCAAAAGAAAGTCAAGTTTGTTTGGGCGATAAACAAAGAAGAGCTTTTCAATGGTGAAGCTAGAAGTTATTGCAGTGCACCAATCCTTACCATACCTGAAGGAAGCAAAAGATTCATCGCAATGCTGACTTCAAAGAAGGGTTGGGAGCTGTGTTGAATCCAAAGAGAAAAAGGTGATTTCTTATGCATCAGCCAGTTTGAAATTCATGAGAAGAACTATACGATCATGATATTAGAACTGGTGTAGTGGTATTCGCTCTCAGTTCTGGAGACATTTGTATATGGAATAAGTGTCAAGGTGTTCCGATCACAAGAGTTTGCACACATTTTAGATCAAAAAAGAGTTGAACATGAGGCAACGACGATGGTTAGAGTTGCTAGTGATTACGATTGCGTTAATTCGTTATCACCCGGGAAAGCAATGTCGTTGCTAATACTTTGAGCAGTGAAAGAACGAGAACCACGTAAAGAGTTCGAGCCTCAGTCTTGTACTATTTAGCTAGATCTTCCAAACAGATCTTGAATGCTCAGGATCTGAAGCGGAAAACCAGAGAACATTAAGAATGAAGATATTGGGGAAGTCGATTTAGAAAACGCTACATTCCCAGAAGCAATTAGAGAACAAAAGTTGGAACCACGTGCGAATGGAACCCTATGCCTCAATGGCCGGAGTTGGTTACCTTGTTATGGCGATTTGCGGACTGTGATCATGCATGAATCCCATAAATCAAAATACTCTATTCATCCGGGTTCCGACAAAATGTACCAAGACATGAAGAAGTTATATTGGTGGCCCAAAATGAAAGCCGACATAGCCACGTATGTTAGCAAATGTTTGACCTGTGCTAAGGTCAAGGCCGAACATCAAAGGCCATCAGGATTGTTGTTTTTTTTTTTTTTTTTTTTTTTTTTTTTTTTTTTTTTTTTTTTTTTTTTTTTTTTTTTTTTTTTTTTTTTTTTTTTTTTTTTATTGCAACCTAAGTTACCCGATGGAAGTGGGACAACATCACCATGGATTTTGTCACGAAGTTCCTAAGACGTCTAAAGGATATGCCTACAATTTTGGGTTGACCGTTGGACCGGACTCACTAAGTTGCAATCTTCACACCAATGAGAGAGACTAATCTCTAGATAAACTTGCCAAGATGTACTAAAGGGTGGTGGTCACAGAACCATGGATACCTGTCTCATTATTTGTGATCGTGAACTGAGATTTTCTCAAATTTCTTGGAGGTCACTCAGAACGATTTGGGTACAAATTCTGGATATGAGTAATCTGCGTACATCCACAAGACGAAGGGCAAAGCGAAGAAGAGAACCATCAAACTCTCGAGGATATGTTGCGTGCTTGTGCATCGACTTTGGGAAAGGGTTGGGTTAACCATCTGCCATTAGTCGAGTTTCATAAAACAATAGCTACCATGCTAGCATCAAGGCCGCACCATTCGAAGCACTTTATGGTCGAAAGTGTCGTTCACCTGTTTGTTGGACTGAAGTTGGAGAAGCCCAAATACTCGGTCCAGAATTAATTCAAGGGATCACTGAGAAAATCATCCAGATCAAACAAAGGATGCAAGCTGCTCGTGATCGGCAGAAGAGTTACGCTGACTTGAAACGTAAGCCAATGGAATTCCAAGTTGGAGACAAAGTCATGCTTAAGGTCTCGCCTTGGAAAGGGGTCGTACGTTTTGGCAAACGGGGGAAGTTGAACCCTAGGTATGTTGGACCTTTTAAGGTGATTGAAAGGTTGAGTATGTGGCTTACAAGTTGATCTTCAGAAGAGTTAGCAGAGTTCATAATACATTTAATGTATTAATCTGAAAAAGTGTCATGCGACGAAACCATAGCCTGTTTCGGGGAAGGACTTCATTTGGACGACAAACTCCATTTTGTGGAAGAACCGGTAGAAATAGTGGACCGAGAAGTTAAACGGTTAAAGCGAAGTCGGATTCCATTGGTCAAAGTTCGATGGAACTCCAAGAGAGGTCCTGAGTTCACGTGGGAGTGTGAAGACCAATTCAAGAAGAAATATCCACACCTCTTCACCAAGACCACACCGTCGTCAAGTGCTGCATTGTGAGCCTTGAGGACAAGGCTCGTTTAACGGGGGAAGTCTATAACACCCTGTGTTTTCGAGTCTTTGGCGACGTCGATAAATATGCTATTTATTTTTAGTGTTGTACGCGTTTGCTTGTAATTTCATGAATTAAGTTTAAATCGCGTAAGCTAAAAATTAGCGTTCAATGTAAACGGGAAATAAAAATTAAATGATACTTAATCAGGGTTTTCTATAATTATTTTGAGGATAATTATTAACTTTGTTCATTTTATTTTTATCGGATACGTAAAGTGTATACGTTTCGCGATAAATTGCGTTTAGGCACTCCCGGAACCACAAAAACTTTCCTACGCTTCAACAAATACCCACTTTTATACCCAATACATAAAAATTACTTAATGTATATGTATATCTTTGTTCAGCACAAGTTTAAGATATAATAACTGAATATTAGAGAGATATATATAGACAATCTCTTATATCGAGTGTATATAGTCAAAGACTTCCATTTGGTCAAAACAACACCATGCTTCATTTATGAGCACCATACTTCATCATGTCTACACCATGCTCATTATGGCACACCATGCCCACCATACTTTGACTCCTAGACCATACTTTGCCCCATACCATGTTTCCTTGACTAGTCTTCCATATATAAACTAGTATGTATAGATATAAACACATATAACACTTTACACTTAGCTAGAAATCACAAAAATTCCTCCTTTCTCTCCATTGAAGCCCACGGCTCACACTCCCCTCTCTACATAATCCATACAAAATTTTATTCAACCTATACACTTCTATACACATCTGATCTAAGACATTCTAAGTGTTTTCATCATTGAATCACCTTTGCAAAAGTTAAATCAAAGAAAAAGCAAGAAAGGGTTTTCTTAAGGAAAATAAGGGTTTTCTTAGTGCAAGCTCGTGGGGGTGTTAAGGATTAAACACGGGTTTAGCATTTGTTTTTCATCATCAACATCATCATAAGGTCTACTTAAACTGGCTCTGTTCTTAGTTTATGGAGTTTTTATAATTATGATATGCTATTTAGTGAAATTCACCATTTAGGAATACTTTTGAAACTTGAAGAAATATAATTTTCCTGTGTTATGATTTTGTACACTTTTTACATATGTATGATATTGGTAATTTCATGAAATTAAGGATATACATCAGTTTGTACAATCTTGTTTAAGTATAAAAAGTTTCATATGTAAATTGTAATTAAAGTTAAGTAGAAAGTTTATGATTTCATGTAAAGATAATAATCTAGGATTTGGTGATGTCGTGTGGAATCTCAAATATATGTATAATCTTATTGTTGAAGGGTAAAAGAGAAGTAATCTGTCTGATATGGTTATAATGTCACATATATTGTTAGGGATTGCGCTAATATGTAAGAGAGAATCTTATGACTGGAGTGAATGGTCTGAGAAGAAGATATAGATCAAAGTATAGATATGGCGCGATTCTATAAGTGCGTACTACTTGTGGGTCAAATCGAGTTCAGAGGTGCAAGGCTTAGTGCTGTCGGTCGCCGAAGTGTGTGTGCGCGGACTCTCAATATTGTAGTGAAATAGCATCATTTGTAGTATGTATTGTGTTTATAAAATAATATCTTTTCATGACGATTCCGAAAAGTAAGGAAACATGTTAACGGATTTAATAACGAAAAAGTTCTGTTAAAACGAGTTATAGTTAATAAACGAAGTCGAAAGTAAATTTTTATAAAAATTTTATGTTGAGATAGTGTGTAATGAGTACGAAGACTGACAGTGGTTGATGTCGCGTTTAAAGACAGGACTAATCATTTATGTTTGTCTATAGGCTCGTTCGTTCGAGATATAAAGTGGTAAGAGAGATTAGTGTAAGTAGTTTATAGATTGTATCGCTAAATCGCGAGCGAGAGAGTTAGAATTTCGCGGGTTTACGACAATTTAATACTTTTATCAAAACTATTTTTATAAATGTTACATTCATGACAAAAGTTATATTTTTCTAAAACATCATAATAATTATAGAACTTTCAAAAAACGAGAACGTCTCGAAAGAATCACTAAAACGATGCTATAACGATAGAAAGTACGACATTTAGGGTTTTTACGACAACAAAAACGATTTTTATAAAAATATAATCTGGTTTGACAGTAAAGTTACTGTTCAGACCTGAAGGTAAAAATACATAAAATGTCAATCTTTGATAACTCGTTTAATACGAAAAGATGGACATAAGAACGCAAGAAATCGGCTTACATAACGCGATTGTGATATGATTGTGTGTGTTATGTCTCTAACTCTGAGACGTATAATAGAATAGGTTGTGATCTAGCGCATCTATGCTAATGTTCGGATTGTGTGCGCAAAGAGATTAGTTGGTGATTGAGCTATATTGAAATATTATGTGGTTATCAAACGTACTTTATTTACTAGGGAGTTTCATAATGAGGCTCTTCGGATGGGTTTCTCGGTTGATCGGATTTACGTTTTTAAGTGTCCTAACTACCTCGAACGTCAGGTAATGGACCTCTTTAATTATGATAGCTCGAAACAGATCAGTAGAAGTTAACAAGCTGATAGATTAGATTTAAGTAATGGTACTTATCGACCTTGATAATTTAGTTTGCATTCGATCCTTTACGTGCGCTTTTTCTGCGGTATTCGGATTATCTGAACTCAAGGTGAGTTCATAGCCCACATTTTACGATTTCAATGATTTATATTTATGGGGGTGGACACATGCTTCTATTTTATATATTGGTCGCAAGTATTGATTACATGTTGCCTAAGTAGCGATAACCCAAGTTGACCCTTTTTATCATGAAACTGTCTTTGCTTTTGTAGTTGGGAATTCATTATGTGAGCGCGAATGTTATTTAATAGATCTATTCAGGAAAGACTCCCCGTTCGGTGGACTTGCTATCACAAGAACGAACGTTATAGCTTGTCGAATTTAAGATGGTTTTCGGTTGACCATCTTATATCGGGAGAAATTGCAATATATAGTTTATTGCAGTAAGTTCGGTCGAGCTTCAGTTGTCGTGAAGCTTAGTGTAAATGTAATCTAGTTGTTGTGAGAACTGCATGTGTTGCATCTATCACTAAATAGTCTTGCGGTCTCTGCATATTATGGTTATGCAAAACTTGAATTCACCAACTATTTGTTGACGTTATTTCAGCAATGTTTTTCAGGAGAGCAATAGCTGGATGCAAAGGATGCATTGGGTTATGTTTTGATGCACGCCTTAAAGACTTAGGTTGCTTCATATTTGGAAATGTATTTGTCAACTTTTATAATTTCAAAACTATGGACAAGTAAAAAAATAAAATAAAAAAAGCATATATGCTGTTTGTATTAACTTCTTTCAATTAAATCCAATGTTTCATTTTAAACGACTTGTTTGTCGTGTTCTTATATATCTTGTGGCTTTAATTGGGGGGGGGAATAATCTTGAAGTAAACACGCCCCGGCCCTTATTCCGCTGACGACCCATTTGGGGGGGGGGGGTGTTTATTTTTTAATCCTTTATGAAGTTTCCACATGTGTCGGGTAAGAGAAAAGCCGACAAAATAAAATCTGTAAAAACATATGCCGTGAGTGGCGCGCTAGCCACATGTTTACGCGTGACCAGCGCGCTAGATTCACAAATCTAGTTTTCTGGATTTTGGCTATCGTTTGTTATTTTACTTGTTGCAAACGTTTATTTGTCATTATAAACAATAAAGGTAAATCTAGTCATATGTTGTTGCACCAACATGTACTTACAATGAGTTGTTCCCAACTCATATTCCATACGAATAGTATCTTTCGTATAACCACTTCCTTCAAGGTTTGAAACAGCCATCACCAAATGATCAATAAAGTCATTGCAAGCATTATTTTCAATTAGGATTCTTGCATAGTTGCTACGCCCCCATGATTCCAAACATATGGAATTCGTGTACGAATAAAGCATCGTTTGAATACCAATTTTCGTAGCCATCAATCTTAATCCATCCGATATGTAAACAACCAACGGTACATCATAAAACTTTACCCAAACTGGAACATGCGATAATTCTTTTTTAAGAAGACTCACGGAGGATTCCCATTTGTTAAGAAAAATAGGAATTCCACGGATCATCATGGACCATTGTGAAGCACAGACTCAACACTCTCAATAGAAGGAAACTTAAAAAGAAAATTAACCTTTAACCATTGTTACCTTCTATAATCCATACTTTTCCCAATTGTTGCGCACAACCATTCAACAACATGGAATGCAAGCCTTTTACCAATAAAGTATGTAACACCCTAATCTGGGTTAGCAGAGGAATATGATGTATTTTCCGAGGCGTTTTACTTCATAGATCAATAGCACTAGATTTTGAGAACGCCACATAAATCGTGTCAGTTTGAAAAAGATACATTGGATTAACAATATACTTGTTGTTACATTAAGCTCATGGCTTAAATGTTCACAGTATATATAAAGATTTTCGGTTTATTAACAATTGTCCCCAAAATTATAATAAGACCCAAAATCCTTTATTATGACTCTTCTAATTATTGACTTCCAATGTATCTCTGCACCTAGGGCCTTATTGAACTAGAAAACATGCTTAAACTGCCAAATAATGTTGGTTGAATTCCAGGTTGAATGTAAATCAATTATAGGACGCTTTTGATTTCCAAGTGTTATGATTAAGCAACAATGCAAATATCAAAAGTAATTAGTTTTTCCAATGCTCATGACTCTGAAGATAGACAGGTATGAAATGCAATATATTGCCAGATAAATGCCCGTGATTGATGCTTTTAACCGAACACCCAATCGGAATGTATACGTTTGTTGTCGGCACCAGTCACAGTGTGCGTACTCACACAAAACGGGGATGTCAATCCCAATAGATCTATTTATAACACTCGCGCTCACAACTTAGTGATTAACAGTTCATGATAAAGGGCTCAGTGGGTTATCGCTACTTAGACAAACACGTAATCATAGTATAAAACTGTACTATATTTTTTGCGGGGGGGGGTAAATTTAGTAATAAAAACAAGCATGTTTCACCCAAGATGTAAAATCATTTTATATAATGCTAATACATAGGGCTTTATGAATCTCCTTATGTAAATGTCCTCTGAAATGATAGTATATATCCACGTAATGAATCTCCGTCAAATACATAAAAGTAAATACGGCCAGTCTTAGTCTACAAATTTAGGCTAAAGACTTAATGTATAAACTATAATAAATTGCTAGTTAATATATATTCTGTTATCACTTGTATGGTGGTGCACATATTTATCGTATTTGAAATTGTTTGATGGCTCTTGGGAAGGTATACAAATGCACACGTTCTTGTCTACGTATTATTAAGTATTAATAAATATTCATATTTATTAAACTCGTAGGTTACTTGTATATTTTCCTAATATAATTCGTATGATATGTTAAGTGTATATGAATCACTTTTGTTTATAAATACCTTAGGTTTTCTATTAATTTCAAAATCAGCCTTGTGTTTATGTTAATATACTTATTTACATTTACCCTTAGGTTTCCCTAATTACACTTTTAGTCCTCTACTTTACAAAATATATTTGGTCCTTATATGTGTTAAAAAGCCCTTTGAGTTTTAGAATGTCTAAAACAGTCCCTAGACCTTTCTAAAATAGTTTTTGACAGTTTTAACCCTTGAGTTTATAAATTGACACTTTTAGTCCCTTAACTTGTAAAAATCGCATTTTAACTCCAATTAAGATCTAAGAAGTGACAATAGATTTTATTAACTCCAATAAGCTACATAAGCCATTGGCAGCTTATAAATAAGCTCGAATGAGCTTATTTGAGCTTATTGGGGCTTATTGGGTCCGTTAAGACCCATCAAGGGGATAATAAATGTCAATCAAGATTAAATAAATAAGCTCATAAGCTCTTATTTGACTTAAATAAGCTTAAATAAAACCGTTAAGTTGAAAAATAAGCTCGGGTGATCTTATTTAAGCTTATTCGGGCTTATTGGGCTTGATACCCCAATGATCTTAACCTGAAAGGTTGAAAAAGGTCTTTACCAAGTATTCCAACTTATATTCTCATCTCAATAAGCACCTATAGTCCTGTCTATGCTGCTTGTATTGTATGGCTTATTCAAATAAGCTATTAAGCTCGTTAACGGGCTTGTTGGGCCCTCAATAAGCCCTTTTGATCCCTCAATAAGCTCATGTGAGCTTAATGTTTAGCCATGGACCCTAACTAATGGGCAGTTAGGCCTATTGAGCCCAACTTTGGGTTTCTTGGTTTAAACGAGACCACTAGTGGCTCGTTAAGCTCCTTGGTGTTTCTTAGGATTTCGTTAATAACCCTAGCAATCACGAATGAGTTCGTTTAGCTTATATGAGGGTTGAGTCCTACATGCATTATTTAAGCGACTTTTATTCTCTTCTAGCCAAACTATTAAGTGTACGCGAAATGTTTACGCATGAGTTTCGTGAAAATCGTTGGTACGTGTTGGTGTCCATGTTTGTTCTCACACTTGTATTTTAAACAAAAACACTTAGCCTTAGCTTGTTATTAAATCATGTCTTACACGTTTTATTAAGTTTTAGCACCACATAAGTAGTACACGAGTATATATATGTGCGTGAACCATGCTTGGTTGTCTCATGCACATATTTGTTCACATGAACTCGTTAGTTACAAACTGACGTGATTAAAGACTAGTAAATAAAGGAAGAATGCATGATACGAGTACGTATAAGTTTAGTACATGACTTACAAAGGGTCTTAGCAACTTGGTTGACGAGTATTGGACGTATGGAATGCTAACCCCAAGCGTATACCCGATCGTATACCTAATGTATGCCAACCCTTGGCTCGTGTACCTCCTTATATGCTTGTTAAGTAACACTTAGTTATCGTTTCATGGGCTTCAAAAGAGATATTGGGGAGTGTTTGCTTGCGGTTTGTGACCCGAATAAGAGAAACAAGTATGTGATTAGCTGTTTGAGTGTTTTGTGAATTGCAAGAGTGTTAAATGGTAAGATGTGAGTGTGTATTTATAGGCAATGAGGCTAGTTATATTTCCTAGTCACATACCTAAACCCTAAACCATGCTCTATCTAAGTAGTTTTTGGGGTTTCTAGTTGGTTACTCATTGTTTTGTTAAAACCACCAAGTACACTCCTTAATTGCTCAATCTAAGTACAAGATTACACTAGATATAGAGATCTTATGGTTTGTGTGTATGTTTCTTGCCTAGCCGCGACATCAAGATGCACAAAGGAAGTAAGGGGTTATTACCATTGTGTATTTGTTAGCTAGGGAACTAAGTACCCAAGTTTAATTAAATGGGTTTTACAGTACGTTGCAATATCTTGAAGATTTCTAGTTGTTTTAGGTTTACTCATAATTAGGCTATTGTGGGTTTTACACAAGAATTCGATTTAATTTTTGTGTTTAAGGTTTCAAATGTGGTTATTGGTTTGGATCTAGGTATGTTAGTTTTCGGGGTGTGTCCAAATGTATTTTATTGCGAAACGTAACACTTTTACGTGACCAATAAAAAAAAGATACGCAAGGTTAATAATTATCTCCTTAATAACTATTTATTACTTGGTTGATGTAAACCTTAATTTATTTGATGGCCGTTTACATTAAATGATTATTTCCAGTCTACGCGATTTAGCTTAAAAGTTAATTTAAAGTAAAACGCGTATCGGACCAAAGTAATAGTGACGAATTAATAGGAGTCGTAAATGACCTGAATTGAGAAAATGTTACAGTCTCACCATTAAAAGAGCTTTGCTCCTCAAAGTTTAAGACCTTGTTTCGTGGATGACTGAAACCGTGTTTGTGACAAGTTGGGGTTTTTCGTTGAACGAATCTTCACATTCCAGGTGACTAGGACATCTAGAGTTCACAACGAACCTTAACCATGGTATCGCGCTTACTTCAATCGTTTGTTCTCCGTTCACTGATTTCAATGGGCTCTTCCACAGACTGGAGCTTATCGTCAATGTGAATCCTTCTTAAACGGCAATGAACTAATGGTTCGTCTGCGTATACTTTTCTTCGATTAAACACATGGAAAGTATGATGAACTCTGCTCAATTCTTGGGGAAGTTCCGGCTTGTAGGCAACTTTCCCAACTTTGGCTAGCACCCTGAAAGGTCCGACGTATCTTGGATTCAGCTTGCCAGCTTATGAATCGTAAACCCTTTCCACGGGTGAGACTTGAGTTAACCTATCCCCAACTTTGAATCAATCGGATTTCATTACCGATCCGAGTAGCTCTTTATCTATTTGAGAGCGTGCATCCTTTGCTTGATCAGGACGATCCTTTTCCGTTGTTTCTTGGATCATTTCAGGACCAGTCAGTTGAGCTTCTCACTTCAGCCAGCACATCGGTGGATCGACATTTTAGGACATACAGTGCCTCCATAAGGGGCGGCCTTTATGCTTGCGTGATAATGTTGTTAAATGAAAATCGGCTAAGTGGAAAAATGCCTAACCCATCCCTTGCCAAAATCAAATCACGCAAGCACGTAGGCCTGTCCTCGTGAGCTTGGATAGTTCTCTATCTCTGGCCATTTGATTTCAGATGATATGCAGTGCTCATGCTTAGTCTATACCCAAGCTTTCTGAATTTGATTTCCAAAAATTGGGATGTGAATCTCCATCTACGATCATAGATAATCGAAGCAGGTATCCCTGTCTTGCTACTATCCTGTTCAAGTACAACTTGCCAATTTGTCTAATGGATCATTCATCCCCTTTTTGGCAAGAAGTGGGCAAGTATTTTGTAAGTCGAATCTAATATCACCAGATGGTGGATGGTGATGTCAAACTTGTGACGACTTAGGAAGCTGAGATAAAAATCCATCTGATTTATTATTCCACTCGGGTATTGCTGGTTGTACTAACAGTCCTGATGGCCTTTGGTGTTCGGCCTTGACCCTTGCACACGTCAAGCACTTGCTAACATAAGTGGCGATGTCAGCCTTCATGTTTGGCCACCAATATAGTTTCTTCACATCTTGGTACATCTTTTTGGAACCTGGATGGATAGAGTATTTTGACTTGTGAGATTCGTGCATAATCACGGATCTTAAATCTCCATAGCAAGGTAACCAACTCCTGCCGTGTAAACATAAAGTCCATCGGACGTGGTTCCAACCTTTCCCTGGGTATATCCTTTTTTATACATAAAGCCTACATTTCTTTTCACAAGAATTCTTGGTTTCTGGGCGTCGAATCATGAGCTTACTAAATTCATTTTGGAAGGATTTAAGGCCTAATAGTCATAACCCAAGGCTCGAACCGTAATGCTCAATCCGTTCCTTACGGTCATGCATAGCCACTACGTTCGCCTTCCCTGGATGATAAGCAATGTCACATTGTAGTGTTTAGCAATTCAAGCAAACGGTGTTGCCTCATGTAAGGCTCCTTTTGATCGATAATGTGTTATATGCTTTTTGGTCGGTGAACAAGGTGGCAATATGGTTTCCATTATAGTTAGATGTCTCCATTTCTTTAGAGAAATTATCACGATCCTAGTGCTAATCAGGAGTGATGTAGTTATTCTTATGGAAGCATAGGCAATCACTTCTCTTCTGCATCAACAAAAACCAGCGCCTAGCCTTGTGTTGAGCAGCACAATAGACCATAAAGTCTTCGCTTCCTTCAGGTAAAGCCATAATTGGTGCACTGCACAACTTCTGCTTTATCAACTGAAATGCGTTCTCTTCCTTTTTACCCCAGTCAAACTTGATTCCTTTCTGAGTAAGTTTTGTTATTAATTTAGCAATCTTTGAAAATCCTTCGATGAACCTTCGATAGTAACAGCTAGACCTAAAAATTGCGGATCTTGTTGGTGTATTAGGAGATGCCCAATCTTTTATAGATTCTATTTGGCTGCGTTCCACATGTATGCCTCTGCTGTCAATGACATTCTAAGAATTGTACCTTCGGAATCCAAAATTCACATTTTGAAAACTTGGCATACAACTTATCTTTCTTAAGCAATTCCAAAATGGCCTTGAGATGTTCTTCATGCTCTTTCTCGTCCTTTGAATAAATAAGTATGTCATCGATGAAGACAATTACGAACTTATCCAAGCAAGGCTTGCATACTCGGTTCATGAGGTCCATGAATACCGCAGGTGCGTTTGTCAGTCCGAATAGCATAACCTGGAACTCGTAATGACCATACCGAGTTTGGAATGCCGTCTTTTTAATGTCTTGTTCTCGTACCCTAAGTGGTGTTTATCCTGGAATCTCAAATCTTTCTTTGAATTAAGTGGGATCTTGGAGTTGATCAATTATAATCGTTGATCCTTAGGAGTGGATAACGATTCTTCACTGTCAGTTTATTTAACTCACGGTAGTCGATGAACATCCTAAATGACCCATCCTTCTTTTTGACAAACAGGACTGGGGCTCCCCAAGGTGAGGAACTAGGACTTATGAATCCTTTGTCAGAAAGCTCTTGTAGTTGCTCCGATAATTCCTTCATTTCGGATAGAGATAATCGATACGGTTCTTGAGCTATGGGTGCGGCTCCTGGAATTAGATCGATCTGAAATTCCACTGGTCGAGCCGGAGGAAGACATGGCAAGTCCTCGGGAAACACTTCAGGAAAGTCTCAGACGATTGGTACGTCCTTAATTTGTTTTCCTTCTGACTTATCCTCCTATTTTCTTGGCGGATATCTGCGCACAAGAATGACCTGGCATCTTTTGCCATGTACTATTGAGCTTCTCTGAATTATGAGATATCTGCCAACGGGATTCTTCTCATTGCTAATTTCGTGCACAAAAAGTCAAGTTTCTTCCTATACGGGAATTCGAACAGTTTTTCATGCACACGATCACAGGCGTGAATCTTCTTAACATGCCCATAGATAATGACGTCAAAATTCCCATTTCTACTGGGATTATATCTATGTGGACGGTGGTGGTCTAGAAATTTTAAAGTGCAACCTCGTTTATCGTTGTTTATCCTGACTATTTTCCCATCAGCTAATTCGACATTATAACTATTATCTAATGGAGTTGGGACAATGTCAATCAGGGAACTAAATGCAGTAGATATAAAACTTCTATCGACACCAATGTCGAATAAGATAGATGCATAGGGGTTGTTTAAGAGGAACGTACCCGTAACAACATTGGAATCTGGGTTTCCTAATGCATTCCCTCTCTTCTCTGCAATTCCAACTGCATAAAAACAGGCCTTGTGCATTCACTTCCCTCCATCAGTTTTCTCAACTTTAGGGTAATCTTATTGAAATGACCTAGTGTCCACACTCAATAAACAACCATTCCCCTTGGGAGCTGCCCCATTGCCCTTCTGAGTATTAGCAATGTTTGTGTTGCCAGTACTCCTGCAATCGCGGGCAAAGTGCCCTACCTTGTTACACTTGTGGCACTTCTGGGTGCACGGGCCATTGTGATGAAAATGGCACTTGGTGCACTTAGGCAAAGATCCCCCATACGGCTTCTTTTCGCCTGTCCCCATATTGTAGACCTTGACGACATTCTGCCTCTTAAAGGGTTGTTGTTGGTGACCATGGTTGTTTCTGGATGAATCATCAGCCTTCCTTTTGTTGTCAGACTGCCTTTCTACGTAGGTGCGGAGTTTTCGATCCATCAAGTCATTGGCCAACTCAATAGTCTCATCTAACGTCTTGGGTCTGGCAGATTTGAGGTTCCATAAATGTTGTCAGGAAGTCCACTGATGTACTTGTCAAACTTCTCGGTTTCATTGGCAACAAACTTGGTACATATCAGGGTTAGCTCTTGGATCGTCTTTTATTTTTGGGGTTTTATTTTATTATGTTTTTTTTTTTTTTTTTTTTTTTGTTTTATGTGTATGCTGGATCATCTTTCCCTGACTTTAGGTTCCACAACTCGATTTTAATTTCTGATTTTCACACTGCGGACAATTACTTATCCTCATCTTTTTCTTGCGTATTCCTAAGTCATTGCATAGCGTAGGCTAGGTTCTTATCTGACATTCCACCAAGGTCCAAAGAGCATTAACAGAGTGCAGGTGGCAAACTTCACCTGATTCTCAATAGCACAACCACTGATATTGAAAACTGACTCCATCTTTTCATACACCAGTCATTCGACCAACGCCTCCATCCCTTGAAGTTCAAGTTGATACTTCTGAAGTCAGCATAAAAACAAGGGAGTGTGTTTTGCTCACATTTCCTTAGGTTACCCGTATGAAATGTGGCTTCCATCATCCAATTAGTGGAGTTTCGCCAGAAGGGCTTGATACCAATCATTTCTTGCATGGATTTGGAAGTCTTGTTGTTTGGGTTGGTGTTGTTAGGGTAGTATTCGGTCCTCGTTCTGTCGCAGGTGCCATGATTGTCTAGACACAAGAGACAACTAGTGAGGTCATTAATTTTGACAGAAATATAGTAATGTATAGATGAGATAACAACACAAGAGAGGTATATAGTACAACATAACACATCTATTTCATTTATAACTTTAAAATTTTTACATGAAATAGTTTGGTTACACAAGATACAATACAAAAGATCTAGGCTATGCTAGCAGGGAAAAACCCCTAACACTTAACCTGCCTGATACCATGACTTGCAAGAGAAGATAACATTAATCATAGACGTGACTGTCCGCATCCCCTGAAGCATCCTGGTGATACGGAATCCTAGCATCTGGTTTGGCTGTCTTAGCTTCCTCCTTTTTTTTTATTCCGCTGTACTTAGCAGTGCTAGACTACTCGGTCTGCATGTCGCCCATCTCTCGCCTTATGTCTCTCATCACACGGAGAGTCTCTACCATCTGTGCCTGACGCCTACGGTCAGTCTCTCAAAGCGCTGCTATCTCAGCCTGCTGCATCTAAAAGCGAGTCTCAAGTACCTGATGTTGTGTCTAAATAAGAGTACCCTGCAGCTATAGCTGTGTTTGGTGTGCCTAGAGATGGGTCTCGTGTGCATACACATGATCACGGTGGGTCTGAAGCTCCTGATGGGTCGCCTAACTCAATCCTATCGAGTGAGCCCAAGCCTCTCGGGAAGCATAGGCCTCCTCTTCCACCATCCATACTGTCTCCTAGAGAGTCATCCTATCCCTCATAAGTAAGTCGACCCGCTGCGAGTCCATATCGACTCGTTGTGATATACGAGACCTACTATTATGAGCATCCTCTATTAAGGTATACAAGTCTTATGTATCATGCTCATGGAGCTCAGCAAGCTTTGGGACCCTAGTATTGACCTCTTCCACGGTCATATGTGTTATCTCAGGAACTACCTCTATCGGATCTACCCAAGTATCCCTAATGTCGTACCCAACATCTCTAATCCCCTGTCGCCTCTCTTCAGCATCTACTGTGCTGACAAACTCATAATTATCCCCGACCTCTGGAAGGTTTAGCGTACGAACTCTCCTGATCTCGTATCTGAGGCTAGAGTGGAACAAAAACAACCTCTTACGAGGTGGCTACTTGGACTCGGGAATATTGTCCCTGTGGTCAGCAGGTGGTGGTATGTATAGAGATAGTGGTAGTGGTGGTAGTGGAGGTGATGGTAATGCGGCAGTAACTGCATCAATAAGGGCCTGAGTAGATGCTATCTTGAGTGTCTGGATTTGGGTTGGACACCCAGATGATGGTAGTAATGGTGATGACATAGGTGGTGGTGATGAATGTGTAGGTGGGGCATGCACTAGCAAGGCGTTTCTACAGGGGTCGGTGATAGTGAGATAGGTGGTGATGTGATGGAAGTAGTCATGGCAGAAGTCTCTCGACCTCTGCCTTATGGTGGAAGCGGATTTGGAAGTCTGAGGCTGGACCGTAATTATAGCCCCATAGTATGTCAGTGGAGGGTGGTTGGTATAATAGGCTATGTTCCCTCAGGTGGGGAAACAGGCTCATCAGTAGGTACAACATCAGCAGATTCGGCCGGAGCTAAGCGCTCCTCCTCCTCCTCGTCCGCATCCTCATCATGGCGTTCAAATCCCCCCCCCCCAACACTAGGATGATTGCCATTATAAATTTTTTCCATCATCTCCATCATCTCCCGTCTCATTGGATAGTCAATCCGGACCATACTCTGTCTCATATCCTCGTACTCTCTGGATCCTTTCGGATCGACTCAGTAACATATTCCGAGTGACTCAGAGTAGCGTGAATCAACAGGAGTAATGGCTGATCCTAAGCTGGAAACTCATGCTCTTCTCCAAGGTATATACTCAGGGTATTAGGATCTAGCACGTAGTCAGGAGCATGTGCTGGTATGACATAGGCTCACGCTCATCATTGTCCTGAGGACTGGCGTGTCTGTGGATCCTCTAGGACCTGATATGTAGTCAGGTGACTGTGGGGCTTCTGGCTGTATGGAAGTCCTAGTATCCTAATACTGATGACCCGTGGAATGCCTCCCTCTTGATACTCCTCATCATCGGTCACCAGAAGGCTCTACTGGGCTACGAGTCGGTTTTGTAGACGGATGTGTAGGTAACCCGACAGATGATGCAGATAGACTTGATACGTATAAAAAACAAAAAAGTGCTTATATAGTATTATTATAAGAGAGTTCAGGTATGATAATGGACTTTAAATTTTAATTATAAGAGTGGTCTCTATGTTATATCTATAAGTTTTACTTATAAAAGTCTTATAGTAATATACGTAATATATTTCATATACGCATATATCCAATCATGCAAGCACTTAGTAACTACTAATGCTAAAACAATGCATGTCATGTAAGCATATATCCTAGATGCAAACAAGTAATGTATGTATATCCCATGCAAATCCCATTTGTGAAAATAGTATTTGAAAATAAGTTATAGTCCAGACAAAAACTTTTGACCTAGTTCTCTATAACCTTGGCTCTAGATACCAATCTATAACACCCCCAAATCTGGGTAGCAGCGGAATATAATGTATATCCGAGGGCATTACTTCATAGATCAATAGCACAAGATATGAGAACGACCACTAAACGTGTCGTTTGAAAAGATACATTGGATTAACAAATCTTGGTTGTTAAATAAGTCATGGCTTCAATTGATCAACAGTATAATAAAGATTTCCAGTTTATAACAATCGTCCCCATAATGTAATAGACCCTAAATCTTTGATATGGACTCTTCAAATATGCATCCAATGTTTCACTGGACCTCGTGCCTTCTTGACCTGAGAAAAAACATGCTTAAAACGTATCAACATAAGTTGGTGAATTCATTGGTTTATTGTTAATCATTGTAGGATCGCAAGATTCATGATCCTTTTCCTTTCTGTATGAGTAAGAAAACAAAGTGCGGCAAACATCATTTAAAAAGTATTACGTTTTTCTAAGCTCATGACAATGAATTCTAGACATGTTTGTAATGCAATAAGTTGCCAATAAATTCCGTGAATGATGTCTAAACCGCCAAATCCAATCCGAAATGTATTACGGTTTGTGGTCCGGCATCCGGCACAGTGAGCGCTACTCATACCAAACGGGGTTGTCATATCAAATCCTATAAACCCTGTGTTTTCAAGTCATTGACGTCATCGATAAATCCATTATGTACCTTGTGTATTGTAAGCGTTTCTTTTAATGTAAAATGTTAAGCTAAATCGTATTAGTAAAAAGTAGCGTTTCAATGTAAATGGGCATCAAACAATTAAGTGTTTACATCAATTTCAAGTATTAAATAATTATTTTGAGATAATTATGATCCTTGTCATTTTTTTTTATGAGTTAACGTAATTTGTTACGTTTCGGATAAAGTCAGTTTAGGCATAACCGGAACCCACAAAAAATATTCTACTGCTTCAACAAAATACCCACATTTTATACCCAATACATAAAAGTTACAAAAATATATCATGTATAACATAAATATGCCGAAATTAGTGCAATGTATGCAAGGTTATTTAGAAAAATCGTACTACTTTGGTCATGTACATCCATCCTTGCATTTAAAACTAGTCATCTTTTGTTCCATTGACCAAAATCTTCTTAAGACCATGAAGTGTGTCTTTGACCACTATTGCATCTTTATTGACTAGTCTTCCATATATAAGCAAGTATGTAAGAAGTAAACACATAGATATGACACTTTACACTTAACTAGAAAATCAAAAACTCTTCCTTTTGTGCTCCTTCAACCCACGGCTCAACCCCCCCCCTATAAACAATCCATACAAAATTTTATACAACCTATACACATCCATCCTAAGATATTCTAAGGTGTTTCCAAGCATTGGATTACCTTTTTCAAGTATTAATCAAGAAATCAAGATTAGGGTTTTCATTTGGAAACTAGGGTTTTTCTTGGTTATAATCTTGGGTTTAAAGTCCAAAAAAGGGTTTAGCACTTATTTTTCATCATCCTACATCATCTCATTAAGGTTATCTTAAGCCCTTAACTTTTCATTTATATAATTATATGCATATGTGATGTTTATGTAGTGAAATCACCAATATGATTTGTTTAACTTGTAAACATGGATTTTTCTTGGATAATATAGTTTTATGAGCTTATACACATGTTGTTATGGATGGCAATATAAAGTTATAAAATGGATACATAAGTATTTTACAATCTTAAATTAAGCTTAAAAAGTGATAATGCAAATTAGGTTTTTTAAGATCACCTTAATATGTTCAAGTAAAAGTATGGATAAATAACCTGTTAAATCTGTTTTTGAGCTTTAGTCATGATTATGAACCACAAAATAAAAGTAATAATGGAAGTAAAAGGGACTTGTACCATTTTTGGTAAAGTTATTAAAAGTGTTAAAATATAAAAAAGGTTAAATATTAGACTTAATAAGTCACCCAACTTTCTGTACTAAAAGTGTATAAAAACATACCTATTTTATTATTTTTTTAAAATATAGACTCATGACGATTCCGAAGAAGTAAGAACTTGTCAAGGTATAATAACGAAAAAGTTATGGTATAAACAAGTTTACGATAAATAAAAGAAACTTATAAAGAATTTTTATAAAAACTTTTTATAAAAATTATTCAAACGCAGTTTGATTTTTTTAACAATAATATTATTTTTAGGATTCCAAACTGATAAGAATTCGTAATTTTTCTATTAATAAACGACGAGTATGAATTTCGCGTGTTTACGACAAGTAATACTTTTATAAAACTATTTCCCTATAAGAGTTATTGTTCATGACAGACAGTTATATTTTTGTAAACTTATAAATTGATAGATTTCATAACGAGAATGTCTCGAAAGATCGTTTAAAACGGAGCTATAAACGAATAAATAAGACAATTTACGGGTTTTACGACAACAAATACGATTTAAATAAAACTCACGTCTGATGTGAACAGTAAAAGTTACTGTTCACCAGAGGGTCAAAATATGGAAAATGTCAAATTATGATAACTCGTCCTAATACGAAAGCGTGGGCATAAGAAACGTCAAAATCGGGCTTAAAACGCGAAAGTTATGCTAGTTTTACTAAAACGGTAATTATAAACGTTTTAACTTATTAAACACAATTTTACCAAAACCATTAGTTGGTGATTGAACTATATAGAAGCTATATAGAATTATATGTGGTTATCAAAGTACTATATTACTAGGGAGTTTCATAATGAGGCCTCTTCGGGGTGGCGTATCGACGAGTTGCTGGATTTACGATTTAAAGTGTCCTAGCTCCTCATACGTTCACTACATGACCTCTTAATTATGATAGCCCGAACGATAGTATGATGTAACTAACATAGACCTGTATATGATGTTAGTTAATCGAAGTACATGGTACTTATACGACCTATGATAATTTAGGTTGCATTCGATCTTTTACGTGACGCTTTATCTGCGATATTTGGATTATCAGAACTCAAGGTGAGTTCATAGCCCCACATTTTTACGATTTCAATGATTTATAACTATGGGGTGGAAACATGCTTTGTTTTATAAATTGGACGCAAGTGGATATTTTATATTGATTACATGTTTGCCTAAGTAGCGATAACCCAAGTTGAGCCCATTATCATGAACTGTCAATTGCATAGATGTAGTTGTTAATTACATTATGTGAGCGCGAATGTTATGAATAGATCTATTTGGGGAAACGACCTCCCCGTTCGGGTGACTAGCTATCACCGAGAACGAACGTATAGCATGTCGAATTTGGGATGTTTTCGGGTTGAACATCTAATCGGGCAGAAATTGCAATATATATTATTATTGCAAGAAAGATCGTCGAGCTTCAGTGTCATGAGCTTAGGAAAATGTAATCTGGTTTTGTGATGTCTGCATGTGTTGCATTATCACGGGAAAAGTCTTGCGGTCCTGCATATTATGATTTATCAAACCTATGAATTCACCAACATTATTGTTGACGTTTTAAAGCAATGTTTTTCAGGAGATCAGTAAGCATAAGGTGCCAAGGATACATTGGTGATTTTGTTTTGGGAAGTCATGCTAAAGATATGGTTGTATTATGTTTTGGGAAACTCATGTGTTGTGAACTAGTATTTTTGTAATAATAATAAGGAACAAGTTAAAGCTTCGGGCTTTTTGTATCAAATATTTGTTAAATCCAATGTATCGGTTTTAAAACGACTTTTTGGTCGTTCTATATATATCTTGTGTTATTGATCTATGAAGTAACACGCCCCGGACCCTTATTCCGCTGCGACCCAATTTGGGGGTGGTACATCTAAGCTTGAGTAGTCTTTGTGTTCTCCAGGTCAAGAACTCTTTGTTGCAATTTGGTACAAAATTCCATCAATTCCTTATGTTTCATACTATCCTCATCACTTCGAGGTGTGTTAACTCCTGCGAGCAGTGAATCATTAGATGTTTTAGACACATTCTCAAACCTAGTTTGAGCAATTATGTCCCCCATGGTGTCTTGGCCCCTAGGACCACTACTTGAAGTAGTTCCTTGGGAACCAGCTTCATTAGGTTTGCCTTGGATCGAGTCTTAATGATGTTACCACTGTCCTGCTTTGCTTCTAAGCTAGAAGCAGTGGTGGCAACCCTCACCAAACTGTCATCCAATACCTAATAGACAGCCTCATCTGCAACATTGTCTGTAGAACCACTAGGCTGAGGTACCTCGGTATTCTTTTTAGGCTTCCTAGGTTTTTGTGTCTTTTTAGGTTGAGAGGTTGATGGTTGAGTAATGGTGGGTGTTTGTTGGGGATCAGTAGGAATTGCTGAACCTTCGCACTGTTCTTGTTGAGCTTGTACCATCATTGTAGGAAATAAGGGTATGTCTCTTCTAGAAAAACCTTTTCCAACCCTTCTCATATTCCTAAATATTTTCCTAGTGTGAGATGGTGCAATATAAATTCTCTTGTGAGTAGGCATCCCTTTAAGTTGTTGATTCACAAACACTTGTACATACCTTGGATACATCAAAAAATTTCCAGACACATTATCCAAGTTCTTCACCATACTTTCAAATATGTACTTTGAAAAGTTGAACTTCTGGTTTGTAGCTAAACAGATAGTTGCAGATGCCATAGTGCTACTAAACTTATTCCATGCAATAGTCTTAGAACTTAGGCATTGTAAAATAATATGAATCAAAAATTTCCATTGTGGGGAAAAGAATGCCTTATAGAAAGTAAGCTTTTGTGTAATTTTCTCATACCCCATCAGTGTAAGCTGTTCAAAGATAGTAGCATTGGGTAGACAATCAACACCTTCAGCATCTTCTAATTGAAGATCTCTTCTTACAATCGACTCAATAATAATGATCTTCTTTCCATCCACTAGGGCTTGTAACTGTACTTCCCCATTGACAGTTTTTGCCTTGACAGTAGCCTAAAATTTTTCAATACACGAAGTATATATTGTAGGATTAACAGTTAAAGCATACTTTATGGTGTGTGCATTAAGAAAATCTACAATCTTCTCAAACCCTTCACTTTCAGTGGGTTTATCCAAAAATGCGACCATGTTATGAGTATCAGCAAACTTTAGAGTCGTCATTGTGTTGGGTTTTAATGATGAATGATGAAATTGAGTTAGCGTTTGTGATTAGAGAGTATTTGAAAGATTGAAATCGATTAAATGAATGAATGAAACCCTTAATCAAAGTATTTATAAAAAATACCCTCAACAGCATTAACATTCTACTAGCAGTACTAAGTTACGCCTAACAGCATTAACTTTCAACAGCAGTAGTAAGTTTATGCCTAACAGCATTAACTTTCACAAGCAGTTGTAAGTTTATGCCTAACAGCATTAACTTTCAACAGTTGTAGTAAGTTATGCCTAACAACATTAACTTTTAATTCCATTCCAAACACTCTGTATATTCAACTCTTTTTCTGTTTTTCAACTTACCACTTCTCTCAATTCTTTTACTCACCAAATCAGTCTGTCTGTTTTTAATTCACACAACTCTCTTTTTGTTTTTTTCTCACCAATTCTCTCAATTCTTTTACTTACCAAATCACTCTGTCTGTTTTTAATTCACACAGCTCTCTTTCTGTTTTTATTCTCACTAATTCTTTTTCTCACCAAATCACTCTGTTTGTTTTTATTCCACATAAATAATACTTTTCTTTGCTTTTCCAGCAAAATGTTAGTTCAAAAACCAAGAAAAACACAATCCATAGCAACTTTCACAGTATTAATTATACCTAGCAGTATTAAGTATAACTAACATCAGAAACTTAGGAGTATTAAGTATAACTAGCAGCACTGATTATACTTAACAGCGGAAACTTTTAATGACATGAATAACAATACTAATTCATACAAAACTCTATATACACATGAAGAGATAAAAGACTTTATGGATTAAGCATTCCAATACTAGCAATCAAATATTGAAATTTACTTACATCAAAAGCTTTTGTAAGCAAATCTGCAACATTCTTGTCAGTATGGATTTTGACCATTTGAATCAATTTCTTATCATTGCAATCTTTAATAAAATGATGTCTAATCTCTATATGCTTTGTTTTTGAATGAAAAACAGTATTTTTAATTATGCAAATAGTACTGTTATTGTCAATAAAGATCTTGGTATGCATAAAATTGTACCCATAATCAAGTAGTTGATTCTGAATCTAAAGCACTTGTTCACAGCAACTTGAAGTAGCCACATATTCAGCTTTTGTTGTGGAATTTGCAACCACTGTCTGTTTCTTGCACTGCCATGATATTAATTTACTTCTAAGGAATTGACAACCTCCTGTTGTAGACTTCCTATCCAAGCTTGCTCTAGCATAATCACTAAAAAAACCCTAGTTTCCAGATGTGAAAACCTCATCTTGATTTCTTGATTAATATTGAAAAAAGGTAATCCAATGCTTCTGAAACACCTTAGAATATCTTAGGATGGATGTGTATAGATGTGTATAAGTTGTATAATATTTTGTCTGGATTGTTTATAGGGGGGGGGGTTTGAGCAGTGGGTTGAAGGAGACACAAAAGGAAGAGTTTTTGATTTCTCTAGTTAAGTGGTAAAGTGTATATCTATGTGTTTACATTTATATTACATAATTGCTACATATATGGACGGACTAGTCAATAATGATGCAATAGTGGTCAAAGGACACACTTTCATGGTCTTAAGGAAGGATGTTGGTCAAGGGAACAAAGGAATGACTAGGTTTAAAATGCAGATGGATGTATACATTGACAATGTTGTAAGATTTTTCTATATAACCTTGCATACATTGCACTAATTTCGGCATATATATGTTATATATGATATATTTTTGTAACTTTTTATGTATTGGGTATAAATGTGGGTATTTGTTGAAGCGTTAGAAATTATTTTTGTAGGTTCGCGGTATGCCTAAACGTACTTTTTAAACAATCGCGGCAAGTAACAAATTTACGTAACTAATAAAAAATAAAATGAAAAAGGATCATAATTATTCTCAATTATTAGTTAATACTGATGATGTAAAACCACTTATTGTTTGATGCCATTAATTGAACGCTAATTTTTAGCCTACGCGATTTTGCTTAACATTTACGATTTAAAGCAAACGCGTACAATACAAAAGGTACATTGTGGATTTATCGATGTCGTCAATGACTTGAAACAAAGTGTTGTTTACGTATATTTGGGATTGACTTCCCCGTTTGGTGTGAGTTAGCGTCACTGTGCCGGGTGCACGGACAACAAACGTTTATATACCATGTCGCGATTGGGATGTTGCGGTGTTTAGAACATCATTCACGGGAATTTATTGGCAATTTATTGCATTCATACATGTCTAGATTCAGTGTCATGAGCTTAGAAAAACGTAATTACTTTTTATGATGTTTGCATTTGTTTCTTAATCATACACATGGAAATCTTGCGATCCTACAATTGATTTACATATACCTATGAATTCACCAACTTTATGTTGACCGTTTTAAGCATGTTTTTCTCAGGTCTATAGGCTACTGAGTACAGTGTTACATTGGATGTCAATAATAGAAGATTCAATCAAAGATTTAGGGTCTTTATCTTATTACATTTTGGGGACAATTGTTATAAACTGAAATCTTTATTTATACTGTTGAACAATTTGAGCCGATGTGCTTATTGTATACATACAAGTATTTTGTAATCCAATGTATCTTTTTCAAATGACACGTCTTAGTGGTCGTTCTACTTATCTGGTGCTATTGATCTTATGAAGTTACGCACTCGGGATATCATTATATCCGATGCTACCCAGATTTGGGGGTGTTACAGATTGGTATCAGAGCCAAGGTTATAGAGAACCAGGTCAAAGGTTTTGTCTAGACTATAACCATTTTCAAATACTATTTTCACAAATGGGATTTGCACGGGATATACATACATTACTTGTTTGCATCTTAGATATATGCTTACATGACATGCATTGTTTTAGCATTAGTAGTTAGTAAGTGCTTACATGATTGATATATGCGTATATGAAATATATTACGTATATTACTATAAGACTTTTATATGTAAAACTTATAGATATAACATAGAGACCACTCTTATAATTAAAATTTATAGTCATATCATACCGATCTCTCTTATAAGTAATACTTATATAAGCTATTTTTGTTTTTTACAGTAGTCATGTCTTCTGCATCATCTGCGGTTACCTACACTTCCGTCTACACCGACTCTGAGCCCAGTAGAGCCTTCTGGGGAGCCGATGATGAGGAGGTATCTGAGGGAGGCATTCCCTCGGGTTACTCGTATTAGGATTACGATGGACTTCCTATACAAGCCGAGTAGCCCACCGTCACCCTGACTAATATAGGCCTAGAGGATCCACAGACACCGCCAGTTCCTCAGGACGAGGATGAGCGTGAGCCTATGTTCATACAGGCACATGATCCTGACTACGTGCCAGAGCCTATATACCCTGAGTATATACCTTTGGAGGATGAGCATGAGTTTCCAGCTGAGGAGCAGCCATTACCTCCTGTTGATTCACCTACTGCTGAGTCACCCGGATATGTTACTGAGTCGGATCCCGAAGAGGATCCAGAGGAGTACGAGGATGATGAGATAGAGGATGGTCCGGTTGACTATCCTATGGACGGGGGAGATGATGGAGATGATGATAACGGCAATTCATCTAGGGATGACGCCAATGATGAGGATGCGGACGAGGAGGAGGAGGAGCGTTCGTCCGGCCCGAATTCTGCTGAAGTTTGTACCTTATGATGAGCCTGTTTCCCCAATGAGGGACATAGCATTTATACCACCACCCTCCACTGACATTACTATTGGGGCTAGAATTACTGTCCGGCCTCAGACTTCCATATCCCTTCCACCAGAGGCAGAGGTCGAGAGACTTCTGGCCATGACTACTCCATCACCATCACCACCTATCTCACTATCACCACCCTCTGTAGGAGAACGCCTTGCTAGGTGCACGGCCCCCCACCCCCCCTGCCACATTCATCACCACCACCTGTGCCATCACCTTTACTACCATCATCTGGTGTGGTCCAACCCAAAATCCAGACACTCAGGATAGCATCTACTCTGGCCTTTTTGATGCAGTTACTCCCGAATAATTACCCATCCACCTCCACTACCCATACCACTATCTCTTATACATACCACCACTGCTGACACAGGGACAATATTCCCGAGTCCAAGTAGCCACCTCGTAAGAGGTTGTGTTTGTCCACTCTAGGCTCCAGATACGAGATCGAGGAGAGTTCTACTGCTAGACCTACCAGAGGTCGGGGGATAGATTATGAGTTTGTCAGCACAGTAAGATATGAAGGAGGCTGGACATGGGGATTAGAGATTGTTTGGGTACGACATTAGGAATACTTGGGTAGATTCGATAGAGGTATGTTTGAGATAACACATTATGACCGGTGAAGAGGTCAATACTAGGGTCCCAGAGCTTGCTGAGCTCCATGAGCATGATACACAAGACTTGTATACCTTACTAGAGGATGCTCATGATAGTAGGTCTCGTATATCACAACGAGTCAATATGGACTCGCAGCGGGTCAACTTACTTATGAGGGATAGGATGACTCTCTAGGAGACAGTATGGATGGTGTGAAGAGGAGGCCTATGCATCTCGAGAGGCTTGGGGCTCACTCGATAGGATTTTGAGTTAGGCGACCCATCAGGGTGCTCAGACCAAACGTGATCATGTGTATGCTCACGAGACCCATTTTTAGTAAAACTGGCGTAACTTTCGCGTTTTAAACCCGATTCTCGCGTTTCTTATGCCCATCTTTTCGTATCAAGACGAGTTATCATAAATTGACATTTTTGAATTTCGGACCTACTGGTGAACAGTAAATTTTACTGTTCACATCAGACGTGAGTTTTATAAAAATCGTATTCGTCGTCGTAAAACCCGTAAATGTCGTATTTTATTCGTTATAGCTCCGTTTTTAACGATTCTTTCGAGGACGTTCTCGTATTTGAAAGTTCTATATTTTTATGAGGTTTACAAAAATATAACTTTCTGTCATGAATAGTAACTTTTATAAAAATAGTTTTATAAAAGTATTAATTGTCGTAAACTCGCGAAATTCATAACTCGTTCGTTATTAATTGAAAAATTACGATTCTTATCATTTTGGAATCCTAAAAATATGTATTATTTGTTAAAAATATCAACCCTTGCTGTTTATAATTTTTATAAAAATGTTTTTATAAAAATTTACTTACGACTTCGTTTATTAACGTATAACTCGTTTTTAACGTAACTTTTTCGTTATTAATCCGTTTAACAAGTTTCTTACTTTTTCGGAATCGTCGTGAAATGTATTATCTTATAAAAATATAAAATAAGAATAAAATAAGCATGTCAAAATTGGATTTTGGACTAAACGTTTGCTTAATCTTGTTACATCCATTTGTAAACCTTTTCTTTAGAGGTTATTATTAATTTTTAATAATTAATTTATTTATTTATTTTAATTATATTATAATAATATTAATAAATTAATACGTAGGGATTGATTTATACTTTACTACTTTTGTATTTTATCACAAGTCTCATATACATTATATATAAATCATACATATATTAAATGTCAATTGTCCATATTAGTCCTCAATAGGTCCTAGTTACCAATGTAATTAATTCATGATAAAATACTTAAGATCATAAACCTTTTTACTTAAGATATTCACTAATTTACTAGTTTTTGTAAATATAATCATTTTACACATAACTCAAGCGTTTACAAGTGTATTTATTTTCCAATAACTTATTATAGTGTTATATTAACATGATTTAAAAGGTCCATAATCAAGATTGAACATATCTTTTTATTACTGTCTCTTGAAACATATTATAAGTATTATAACCCTAATTTTACTCATAATCATGTTTACCAGCACCAAAACAAATAGATAGCCACCATTTTCATCATCCTTTTAATCATAATGTAAGTAATAACACAACATATATAAAAGTAATCCATGTGGATCCATTATTACGTTGAAACTTTAATTTTCATGGATTAAAACTAAATGGTGATATAAGCTAAATAGAAATAATCATATGCATAATAACTGAAAGTTATAGCAACATACAGGTTTTAAATGGACCTTAAGAAGAATGATGATGATGATTAAAGTACTAAACCCTTTGTTGAGCCACAAAACCAAACTGCACTTAATAAACCCTTACTTTCCTTCACTAAACCCTAGCTTTGAGCTTTTCCCTTTGTTCTTGATTTCTTGATTAATACTTGAAAAAGGTTAGCCAATGCTTGGGATCACCTTAGAATACCTTAGAATAGATGTGTATAGGTGTGTATGGGTTGTATAAAAATTGATATGGGTTTGGTAGAGTGCTTGCCCAATGCCGTAGCTTATATGG
The DNA here is from genome assembly GCA_026074375.1 of Tanacetum coccineum. NCBI lineage: Eukaryota > Viridiplantae > Streptophyta > Magnoliopsida > Asterales > Asteraceae > Tanacetum > Tanacetum coccineum. The sequence continues at coordinate 46,811 of BQNB010001298.1, read as the reverse complement.
AGATGGGGAGAGAAATATTGTGAAAATTTTACTAAGTGTTATTGTATGTAAGACTTAGCTAGTTTACTTGTATGTATATAATACTTTCAAGGGTCAAAAGTCATGCAAGTATTCAAAGAGACAAGGTATGGTTCAAAGGATGGTCATGGTTATGGTTAGTAGTCAAAGCATGCTAGGTATGGTGTTGCCATAATGAAGCATGGCATGAAATTGACCAACTTGAAGCCTTATCTTATTTTTCATGTACATATTTGTATATGATGCATGATTTTCGGTGGAACAAAGATATACATGATATATTTATGTAACTTTTATGTATTGGGTATAAAAGTGGGTATTTGTTGAAGCGTAGGAAAGTTTTTGGGGTTCCGGGAGTGCCTAAACGCAATTTATCGCGAAACGTATACACTTTACGTATCCGATAAAAATAAAATGAACAAAGTTAATAATTATCCTTAAAATAATTATATAACCCTTGCTTGATGTAAACATTTAATTGCTTGATGCCCGTTTACATTGAACGCTAATTTTTTTTGTTTCTTAATCATACACATGGAAATCTTGCGATCCTACAATTGATTTACATATACCTATGAATTCACCAACTTTTATGTTGACGTTTTAAGGATGGTTTCCAGGTCAATAAGGCTAACGGGTCATTGATACATTGGATGTCAATAATTTGAAGAGTCATATAAAGATTAAGAGGTCTTTTTACATTTTGGGGACAATTGTTTATAAACTGGAAATCTTTATTTATACTGTTGAACAATTTGAATCCATGAGCTTATGTAACAAACAAGTATTTTGTTAATCCAATGTATCTTTGTTTCAAATGACACGTTTAGTGGTCGTTCTCATATCTTGTGCTACTGATCTATGAAGTAACGCTCCTGGATATACATTATATTCCGCTTGTACCAGATTGGGGGTGTTACAGATTGTATCAGAGCCAAGGTTATATGAGAACAGCAAAGTTTTTGTCTAGACTATAACCATTTTCAAATACTATTTTCACAAAAAAAAAAAAAAATTGGGAATGACGGGATTTTTACTTCATTATTGTTTGCATCTTAGATATATGCTTACATGACATGCATTGTTTTAGCATTAGTAGTTAGTAAGTGCTTACATGATTGATATATGCGTATATGAAATATATTACGTATATTACTATAAGACTTTTATATGTAAAACTTATAGATATAACATAGAGACCACTCTTATAATTAAAATTTATAGTCATATCTACGTTCTCTCTTTATAATGTAATACTTATATAAGCTATTTTTGTTTTTTACAGTAGTCATGTCTTCTGCATCATCTGCGGTTACCTACACTTCCGTCTACACCGACTCTGAGCCCAGTAGAGCCTTCTGGGGAGCCGATGATGAGGAGGTATCTGAGGGAGGCATTCCACGGGTCATCGTATTAGGATACGATGGACTTCCTATACAGCCAGTAGCCCCACCGTCACCTGACTACATACCAGGCCTAGAGGATCCACAGACACCGCCAGTTCCTCAGGACGATGATGAGCGTGAGCCTATGTTCATACAGGCACATGATCCTGACTACGTGCTAGAGCCTATATACCCTGAGTATATACCTTTGGAGGATGAGCATGAGTTTCCAGCTGAGGATCAGCCATTACCTCCTGTTGATTCACCTACCGCTGAGTCACTCGGATATGTTACTGAGTCGGATCCCGAAGAGGATCCAGAGGAGTACGAGGATGATGAGACAGAGGATGGTCCGATTGACTATCCTATGGACGGGGGAGATGATGGAGATGATGATAATGGCAATTCATCTAGGGATGACGCCAATGATGAGGATGCGGACGAGGAGGAGGAGGAGCGCTTAGCTCCGGCCAAATCTGCTGATGTTGTACCTACTGATGAGCCTGTTTCCCCACCTGAGGGAACATAGCCTATTATACCACCACCCTCCACTGACATTACTATTGGGGCTATAATTACTGTCAGGCCTCAGACTTCCATATCCTATCTCCAGAGGCAGTTGGTGAGAGACTTCTGGCATTGATACTCCATCACCTTCACCTCCTATCTCACTATCACCACCCTCCATGTAGGAGAAGCCTTGCTATGGTGCATGGCCCCCATGCACATTCATCACCACAACCACACATGTGACATTTACCATTACTACCATCATCTGGGTGTCCAAATCCCTATATCCAGACTCTCAAGAATAGCATCTACTCAGGCCTTATTGATGCAGTTACTCCGCATTTACCATCACCTCCATACACCATACCACTATCTCTATACAACACCACCTGTCTGACACTAGGGACAATGATTCTCGAGTCAAGTAGCCACCTCGTAAGAGGTTGTGTTTGTCCACTCTAGGCTCTCCAGTTTACGAAGATCGAGGAGATGAGTTCTATGCTAGACCTACCAGTGGTCGGGGGATTAGATTATGAGTTTTTTTCCTGTAAGCTACAGTAGATGTGAAGAGAGGCGACATGGGATTTAGTGATGTTGGGTACGAAATAGGGTATTTTGGGTAGATAGATAGAGGTAGTTCCTGAGATAACACATATGACGTGGAAGATGGTCAATACTAGCGGTCCAGATGCTTCTGAGCTACATGAGAATTGATACACTAACTTGTATACCTTAAATAGGTGGATGCTCATGATAGTAGGTCTTGTATACTCACAACGAGGCAATATGGGACTCGCAGCGGGTGACTTACTTTATGGGGATTGGATGACTTCTTAGAGACAAGTATGGATGGTTGGAGGAGGAGGCTATGTTCTCGAGAGGCTTGGGCTACTAGATTGGAGTTGAGTAGGCGTGACATCAGGAGCTTCAGGGGACCCACCGGAATCATGTAAGTTTGCACACAGGGACCCATCTCTACGGAACACCAGCTCAGCTATAGCTTGCAGGGGTACTCTTATTTAGACACAACATCAGGTACTTGAGACTCGCTTTTAGATGCAACATGCTGAGATAGCAGCGCTTTGAGAGATTGACCGTAAGCGTCAGGCACAGATGGTAGAGACTTCCGTGTGATGAGAGACATAAGGCGAGAGTCATGGGCGACATGCAGACCGAGTTGCTAGCACTGCGAGGACAGCGGAGAGCTAGACAGCCAGCACCAGATGCTAGGATCTCGGATCACCAGGATGCTTCAGGGGATGCGGACAGTCACGTCTAGTGATTTATGTTATCTTATCTTGCTAGGTCATTGTACAGGCATGTTAAGTATTAGGAGTTTTTCCCTGCTAGCATAGCCTTAGATCTTTTGTATTGTATTTTGTGTAATCAGACAACTATTTCATGTAAAATTTTCAAAGTTTATAAATGTAATCAGATGTGTTATGTTGTTAATTTATACCTCTCTTGTGTTGTTATTCCCTTATACATTATTATATTCTGTCATAATTATGACCTCACATTTTGTCTCTTGTGTTGTAGACGAATCATGGCACCTGCGACAAGATGAGGACCGAATACTACTCCTAACAACACCAACCCTAGAACAACGTGACTCCAGATTTCCATGCAAAGATATGATTGAATTTTTTAATCAAGCCCTTCTGCGAAACTCCAATATGGGTGATGGAAGCCACAGTTCATACTTGGGGAATAAACGAAAGGAATGGTGCAAAATCACTCCCTTGTTTTTATGCTGACTTATGAAAGTATCACCTTTGTAGAACTTCAAGGGGACTGAAGGCGTTGGTCGGTATGAATTGGTGTAGTGTGAAGAAAGATGGAGTCAGTTTTCGTCATATCGTGGTTGTGCTATTGAGAATCAGGTGAAGTTTGCAACCTGCACTATGTTAGGTGCTGCTTTGACTTGGTGGAATGGTCAGATAAGAACCTTAGGTCCTGAGGCATATGCAATGACTTAGGAAGTACTCAAAAAGAAGATGACGGATAAGTATTGTCCGCAGGGTGAAATCAAGAAATTAGAAATCGAGTTGTGGAACCTAAAGGTCAAGGGGAATGATGTTCCAGCATACACTGACGGTTTTCCAAGAGCTACCTGATATTGTACCAGTTGTTGCCAATGAAACCGGAAGTTTGAAAGTCTCAGTGGACTTCTGACAAACATTACTGGAACATCAATCGTAATGTTTTTTTTTTTTTTTTTTTTTTTTTTTTTTTTTGTTTTTATGCCAGACCCAAGACGTTAGATGAGATATTGAGTTGGCAATGACTTGATCGGATCGGAAAAACTCAGCACCTACAGTTAGAAAGGGCGTCTGACAAACAAAAAGGAATGGCTGTGATGATCTCATCAGAAACAACCATGGTCACCAACAAAAACCCTTTAAGAGCAGAATGTCTGTCAAGGTCTACTATTATGGGGGGAAGGCGAAAAGAAGCCGTATGGGGGATCTTTGCCTAAGTGCACCAAGTGCCATTTTCATTACAATGGCCCGTGCACCCAGAAGTTCCACAAGTGCAACAAGGTAGGGCACTTTGCCCGCGATTGCAAGAGTACTGGCAACACAAACATTGTTAATACTCAGAAGGGCAATGGGGCAGCTCCCAAGAGGGATGGTTGTTTTGAGTGTGGAGCGCTATGGCATTTCAACATAGATTGCCCTAAGTTGAAGAATAAGGATGGAGGGAATGGGAATGCACAAGGCTGGGTTTATGCAGTTGGAATTGCAGAGAAGAGAGGGAATGCCATTGGTAACCCAAGATTCCAATGATGTACTGGGTACGTTCCTCTTAAACAACCCCTATGCATCTATCTTATTCGACATTGGTGTCGATAGAAGTTTTATATCTACTGCATTTAGTTCCCTGATTGACATTGTCCCAACTCCATTAGATAATAGTTATAATGTCGAATTAGCTGATGGGAAAATAGTCGAGATAAAAACAGTATTATACGAGGTTTGCACTTTAAATTCTTAAGGACCACCTCTGTTCCACATAGATCTAATTCCCGTAGAACTGGGTAGTTTTGACGTCATTATCGGTATGGGCTGGTTAAGAAGATGTCACGCCGTGATCGTGTGCGATGAAAAACTTGTTCAATTTCCCTATAGGAATGAAACTTTGACTTTTTGTGGCAACGAAATTAGCAATGAGAGAGAATCTCGGTTGGCAGTTATCTCATATTCAAAAGCTCAATAGTACATGGCAAAAGGATGCCAGGTCTTCTTGGCGCAGATATCCGCCAAGAAATAGTAGGTGGATAGTCAGATGGAAAACAATTAGGATAGTACAATCGTCTGAGACTTTCCTGAAGTGTTTCCCGAGGACTTGCCATGTCTTCCTCCGGCTCGACCAGTGGAATTTCAGATCGATCTAATTCCAGGAGCCGCACCCATAGCTCAAGCACCGTATCGATTATCTCTATCCGAAATGAAGGAATTATCGGAGCAACTACAAGAGCTTTCTGACAAAGGATTCATAAGACCTAGTTCCTCACCTTGGGGAGCCCCAGTCCTGTTTGTCAAAAAGAAGGATGGGTCATTTAGGATGTTCATCGACTACCGTGAGTTAAATAAACTGACAGTGAAGAATCGTTATCCACTCCTAAGGATCAACGATTTATTTGATCAACTCCAAGGATCCAGTATTTATTCAAAGATAGATTTGAGATCAGGATATCACCAACTTAGGGTACGAGAACAAGACATTAAAAAGACGGCATTCCAAACTCGGTATGGTCATTACGAGTTCCAGGTTATGCTATTCGGACTGACAAACGCACCTGCGGTATTCATGGACCTCATGAACCGAGTATGCAAGCCTTGCTTGGATACGTCGTAATTGTTCTCATCGCATGGACTTACTTATTTATTCAAAGACGAGTAAAGAGCCGCTCGCGAAGAAACATTCAAGGCCATTTTGGAATTGCTTAAGAAAGAGAAGTTGTATGCCAAGTTTTCAAAATGTGAATTTTGGATTCCGAAGGTACAATTTCTCAGACATGTCATTGACAGCAGAGGCATACATGTGGATCCAGCCAAGATAGAATCTATCAAAGATTGGGCATCTCCTAATACACCAACGGAGATCCGCCAATTTTTAGGTCTTGCTGGTTACTATCGAAGGTTCATCGAAGGATTTTCAAAGATTGCTTTACTTAATTACAAAACTTACTCAGGAAGGAATCATGTTTGACTGGGGTAAAAAGGTAAGAGAACGCATTTTCAGTTAATAAAGCAGAGTTGTGCAGTGCACCTTTATGGCTTTAACTGAAAGGAAGACGAAGACTTTATGGTATATTGTGATGCTTCACACATAGGGCTTAGGCGCTGTGGTTGATGCTGAGAGAGAAGGTGATTTTGCCTATGCTTACTCATAAGAAGAACCATCATCATGATTTAGAAATGGATCGGTGTTTTTTCTCTAAGATATGGTGGACACTATCTATTATGGAACTAGATGCACCCTTGTTCACACTGACCATAAAAGCTTATAACACATTCTCGATCAAAAGGAGCTTAACATGAGGCAACACCGTTGGCTTGAATTGCTAAACGACTACGAATGTGACATTCGTTATCATCCAGGGAAGGCAAACGTAGTGGCTGATGCATTGAGCCGTAAGGAACGGATTGAGCCATTACGGGTTCGAGCCTTGGTTATGACTATTGGCTTAAATCTTCCAAAATGAATTTAGAAGTCAGATCGAAGCCAAGCAACAGAGAATTCTTTGTGAATGAAGATGTAGGCGGTATGATCAAAAAGGATATACCCAGGGAAAGGTTGGAACCACGTGCCGATGGGACTTTATGTTTACACGGCAGGAGTTGGTTACCTTGCTATGGAGATTTAAGATCCGTGATTATGCACGAATCTCACAAGTCAAAATACTCTATCCATCCATGGTTCCGAAAAGATGTACCAATGAAGTGAAGAAATCTTATTGGTGGGCCGAACATGTAGGCTGTCATCGCCTACTTATGTTAGCAAGTGCTCTGGACCGTGTGCAAGGTTTATGGCTTTTCCGACACCAAAGGCAAATCAGGATGTTAGTACAACCAGCAATACCGAGTAGAATTAGGGTAAATATCATGATGATTTTATCACAAGCTTCCTAAGTCGTCTCGCACAAGGTTTTGGACCACCATCTGGGTCTGATAGTAGATTCGAACTTACAAAATCTGCCCACTCTTGCCAATAAGGGAGACATGATCCATTAGACAAATGGCAATGTCTGTACTTAGAACAGGATAGTAGACAAGACACGGGTTACCTGCTTCGATATTCTTATGAACGTGGATGGTGATTTCACATCCAATTTTTGGAAATCATTTCAGAAAGCTTTGGGTATAGACATAAGCATGAGCACTGCATATCATCCAGAAATCGACGACCAGAGCTAGAGAACTATCCAAGCTCTCGAGGACATGCTACGTGCTTGCGTGATCGATTTTGGCAAGGGATGGGTTAGGCATTCTGTTTCCTTATAGCCGTGTTTTCATATAAACAACATGTGATCACTGCAAGCATAAAGGAACGCACTTATGAGGCACTGTTCCATGTCCGAAATGTCGATCACCGATGTGCTGGGCTGAAGTTGGAGAAGCTCAACTGACTGGTCCGGAATTGATCCAAGAAACAACGGAAAAGATCGTCCTGATCAAGCAAAGGATGCAAGCTGCTCAAGATCGATAAAAGAGCTACTCGGATCGGAAATGAAATCCGATGGAGTTCAAAGTTGGGGATAGGGTTATGCTCAAGGTCTCACCGTGGAAAGGGGTTGTACGATTCAGTAAGCGGGGCAAGCTGAATCCAAGATACGTCGGACCTTTCAGGGTGTTAGCCAAAGTGGGGAAAGTTGCCTACAAGCTGGAACTTCCCCAAGAGTTGAGCAGAGTTCATCATACTTTCCATGTGTCTAATCTGAAGAAATGTTACGCTGACGAACCATTAGTCATGCCGTTAGAAGGAATTCACATTGACGATAAGCTCCAGTTTGTGGAAGAGCCCATTGAAATCATGGAACGGGAGATCAAACGATTGAAGCGAAGCTGGATACCATTGGTTAAGGTTCGTTGGAACTCTAGGAGAGGTCCTGAGTTTACCTGGGAATGTGAAGATTCGTTCAAACAGAAATACCCACAACTTTTCACAAACCGGGTTTCGTCATCCACGACAAGGTCTTAAACTTTGAGGACAAAGCTCTTTTAATGGGTGGAGACTGTAACATTTCTCAATTTCAGGTCATTTTACGACTCCTATTATTCGTCACTATTTACTTTGGTCCGATACGCGTTTACTTTTAAATTAACTTTTAAGCTAAATGTCGTGACTGAAATAATCCTTTAATGTAAAGGCCTCAAAATAAATTAAGGTTTTACATCAAACCATTGTTATAAATGTTACTATGGAGATAATTATTAACCATGCGTATCTTTTTTTTATGGGTCAAGCTAAAAGTGTTTAGTTTCGCAATAAAATTCATTTGGACACACCCAGAATACCTAGACATACCTAGACTCAAACCATACACACTTTGAAACCTTAAACACAAAAATTAAATCAATTCTTGTGTAAAACCCACTATAGCCTAATTTGCAGTACCAAAAACAACTAGAATCTTCCAAGACTATTGTACGTACTTGTATAAAACTCTTTTATTAAACTTTGGTATTTGTGTCCCTAGCTAACAAATACACAATGGGTAATAACCCATTTACTTCCTTTGTGCATCTTGATGTCGCGGCTAGGCAAGAAACATACACACAAACCATAAGATCTCTATATCTAATGAAATCTTGTACTTAGATTGAGCAATTAAGGAGTATACTTGGTGGTTTTAACAAAACAATGAGTAACCAACTAGAAACCTCAAAAACTACTTAGATTAGGGCATGGTTTGGGTTAGTATGTGACTAGGAAATATAACTAGCCTCATTGCCTATAAATACACACTCACATCTTACCATTTAACACTCTTGCAATTCACAAAACACTCAAACAGCTAATCACATACTTGTTTCTCTTATTCGGGTCACAAACCGCAAGCAAACACTCCCATTATCTCTTTTGAACCCATAAACGATACTAAGGTTACTTTAACAAGCATATAAGGAGGTACACGAGCCGAGGATTGGCATACATTAGGTGTACGATCGGGTATACGCTTGGGGTTAGCATTCCATACGTCCAATACTCGTCAACCAAGTTGCTAAGACCCTTTGTAAGTCATGTACTAAACTTATACGTACTCGTATCATGCATTCTTCCTTTATTTACTAGTCTTTAATCACGTCAGTTTGTAACTAACGAGTTCATGTGAACAAATATGTGCATGAGACAACCAAGCATGGTTCACGCACATATATATATACTCGGGTGTATATTATGTGGTTTTGCTAAAAACTTAATAAAACGTGTAAGACATGATTTAATAACAAGCTAAGGCTAAGTGTTTTTGTTTAAAATACAAGTGTGAGAACAAACATGGACACCAACACGTACCAACGATTTTCACGAAACTCATGCGTAAACATTTCGCGTACACTTAATAGTTTGGCTTAGGAAGGAGTATATAAGTCGCTTAAATAATTGCATGTGACGGACTCAACCCTCATATAAGCTAAACGAACTCATTCGTGATTGCTAGGGCTATTAACGAAATCCTAAGAAACACCAAGGAGCTTAACGAGCCACTAGTGGTCTCGTTTAAACCAAGAAACCCAAAGTTGGGCTCAATAGGCCTAACTGCCCATTAGTTAGGGTCCATGGCTAAACATTAAGTACAATGAGCTTATTGAGGGATAAAATGGGGCTTATTGAGGGCCCAACAAGCCCGTTAACGAGCTTAATAGCTTATTTGAATAAGGCCATTACAATTACAAGCAGCATAGACATGGATATAGGTGCTTATTGAGATGTGATATTAAGTTGGAATACTTGGTAAAGTCCTTTTTCAACATTTCAGGTTAAGATCGTTGGAGGGTATCAAGGCCCCAATAAGCCCGAAATAAGCTTAATTAAGATCACCCGAGCTTATTTTTCAACTTAACGGTTTTATTTAAGCTTATTTAAGTCAAATAAGAGCTTATGAGCTTATTTATTTAATCTTGATTGGACCATTTATTAGCTTGATGGGTCTTAACGGACCCAATAAGCCCAATAAGCTCAAATAAGCTCATTCGAGCTTATTTATAAGCTGCCAATGGCTTATGTAGCTTATTGGAGTTAATAAAATCTATTGTCACTTCTTAGATCTTAATTGGAGTTAAAATGCGATTTTTACCAGTTAAGGGACTAAAAGTGTCAATTTATAAACTCAAGGGTTAAAACTGTCAAAAACTATTCTAGAAAGGTCTAGGGACTGTTTTAGACATTCTAAAACTCAAAGGGGCTGTTTTAAACATATAAGGACCAAAAGTATAATTTTGTAAAGTTAGAGGACTAAAAGTGTAATTAGGGAAACCTAAGGGTTTAAATTGTAAATATTGTATATTACATAAACACAAGGGCTGTTTTGTAATTATAGAAAACCTAAGAGTATTTTATAAACAAAAGTGATTCCATAGACACTTAACATATCAGACGAATTATATTAGGATAATATACAAGTTAACCTACGATTTAATAAATACGAATATTTATTAATAACTTATATACGTATACAAGAACGTGTGACATTGTATACCTTCCCAAGAGCCATCAAACAATTTCAAATACGATAAATATGTGCACCACCATACAAGTGTTACTATAATATATATTAACAGCATTTATTATAGTTATATAATACTTAGTCTTTAGCTATATTTGTAGGACTATGATTGGCCGAAATTTTACTTAGGTATTTGACGGTGATTCATACTTGGATATATACTATCATTTTCAGAGGACTATTTACTAAGGTGAGTTCATAGCCCTATGTTTTACAATTATTTAAATGATTGACATCTTTGGGGTGAGAACATGCTTTGTTTTATAAATTGGACCATTCTTCCAAGTGTTAGTGTACTTTTTATATCTAATGATTTGTGTTTGTTAAGTAGCGATAACCCTCTGAGCCCAGTTTATGAAATGTTTAATCACTAAGTTGGTCTGAGCGCTGAGTGTTTATAAATAGATCTTATTTGGGATTGACATCCCCGTCTTGGGTGAGTAGCGCTCACTGTTGCCGGGTTGCCGAGCAACAAACAGTTATACATGTCCGATTGGGGATGTTCGCGTGTTAGAACATCATCACTGGGCATTTATTGGGCAAATTTATTGCATTCTACCATGTCTTGCTCTGTTGTCAAGTGCTTAGGAAAACGTAATTACTTTTTATGATATTTGCATTTGTTGCTTAATCATACATTGGAAATCATTGCGGTCGAAATTTTTTAAAATTGATTTACATAAACCTGTGAATTCACCAACTTTATGTTGGCGTTTTAAGCATGTTTTCTTAGGTCAATAAGGCACGAGGTGCAGTGATACATTGGAAGTCAATAATTGAAGAGTCATATCAAAGATTTGGGGTCTTATTATATTTTGGGGACAATTGTTATAAACCGAAATCTTTATTTATACTGTTGAACAATTTGAAGCCATGAGCTTATGTAACAGACAAGTATTTTGTTAATCCAATGTATCTTTTTCAAACGACACGTTTAGTGGTCGTTCTCATATCTTGTGCTATTGATCTATGAAGTAACGCCCTCGGATATACATTATATTCCGCTGCTACCCAGATTTAGGGGTGTTACATACTTTATTGGTAAAAGGCTTGCATTCCATGTTGTTGAATGGTTGTGCGCAACAATTGGGAAAAGTATGGATTATAGAAGGTAACAATGGTTAAAGGTTATTTTCTTTTTTAAGTTTCCTTCTATTGAGAGTGTTGAGTCTGTGCTTCACAATGGTCCATAGATGATCCGTGGAATTCCTATTTTTCTTAACAAATAGTTGCTCTCCGTGAGTCTTCTTAAAGAAGAATTATCGCATGTTCCAGTTTGGGTAAAGTTTTATGATGTACCGTTGGTTGTTTACATATCGGATGGATTAAGATTGATGGCTACGAAAATTGGTATTCAAACGATGCTTTATCTCGTACGAAGTCCCATATGTTTGGAATCTTGGGGGGTCGTAGCAATTCTATGCCAAGAATCATAATTGAAATATAATGCTTGACAAGGTCTTTATGATTTTGGTGATGGTGTTTCAAACTTGAAGGATGTGGTTATACGAAAGATTACTATTCGATGGAAATGAGTGGGAACCAACTCATTGTAGTACATGTTGGTGCAACATTGACTAGGATTTACTTTATATTTTAATAATGACAAATAAACGTTTGCAACAAGTAAAATAACAAACGATAGCCAAAATCCTGAAAACTAGATTTGTGAATCTAGCGCGCTGGTCACGCGTAAACATGTGGCTAGCGCGCCACTCACGGCGTATGTTTTTAACGATTTTATTTTGTCGCTTTTCCCTTTACCCGACACATGTGGAAACTTACGATAACGGTGTAAACACACCAATTGGGTCGTGCGGATATAAGGGTAGGGGCGTGTTACTTCAAGATCAAATTGAAAAGTTATAAGAACGACACAAAAAGTCGTTTAAATTGTGATTATGGATTTAATTGTACAGAGTTAATCTAAAGCATATAGCTATACTTGTCCATTGTTGAATATTCTAAAAAGTTGTGGGGGGGGACAATCATTTCCCCAAATATGTAGCGACTAAACTTTAAGCGTGCAATCCAAAATATAACCCAATGCATCCTTGGCATCCCATGCCTATTGATCTCCTGAAAACATTGCTTAAAAACGTCAACAAAATTGTTGGTGAATTCATAGGTTTGATAAATCATAATATGCAGGGACATGCAGACTTTTTAGATGGATATGCAACACATGCAGTTCTCACAAACTAGTTTCATTTACACTAAGCTCATTGACACTGAGGCTCGACATTCTTCTTGCATTTAAACTATATCTTGCATTTCTGCCGATTAGATGTTCAAAACCGAACAACCTTTTAAATTCAGACATGCTATAACGTTCGTTCTTGGTGATAGCTGGTCACCCGAACGGGGAGGTCGTTTCCCGAATAGATCTATTAAATAACATTCGCGCTCACATAATGTTGTATTCCCATTACATATATGCAATTGACAGTTTTCATATAAAGGGGCTCAACTTGGGTTATCGATACTTAGGAAACATGTAATCATTCTTGCGTCCAATTTATAATTAAAGCATGTTTCCACCCCATAATTATTAAATCATTGAAATCGTAAAAAATGTGGGGCTATGAATACCTTGAGTACAGATAATCCGAGTAGACGCCAGAGTTAATGAGCCCGTCAGTAATGGATCGAATGCAAACCTATATTATCATTAGGTCGGATAATTTACAAGTACTTAAAATCTAATCTTATAGTTGTTACTTCGAACTATCGTTCGGGCTTATCATAATTAAAGAGGTATGACATGACGATCGAGGAGATTGGACACTTTAAATGTAAATCCAACAACTCGTCGAACGCCATCCGAGATGGCTCATTATGAAACTCCTAGTAATATAGTACGTTGATAAACACACTAATATTGTATATAGCTCAATCCCAATAATTGGTTTTGGAAAAATTGTGTTTAATAAGTTAATACATTTATATTACGTTTTAGTAAAACTGGAGTAACTTACGCGTTTTAAGCCCGATTCTTGCGTTTCTTATGTCCATCTTTTCGTATTAAGAGATTTTATCATAGATTGACATTTTATGTATTTTGGGGGGGCTTCTGGTGGAACAGTAACTTTTACTGTTCACACCAGATATGACTTTTATAAAAATCATTTTTGTTGTCGTAAAACCCGTAAATGTCGTATTTTATTCGTTATAGCTTCGTTTTTAGTGATTCTTTCGAGGACGTTCTCGTTTTTGAAAGTTCTATAATTTTATGAGGTTTAGAAAAATATAACTTTCTGTCATGAATAGTAACTTTTATAAAAATAGTTTTATAAAAGTATTAATTGTCGTAAACCCGCGAAATTCATAACTCGTTCGTTATTAATTGAAAAATTACGATTCTTATCATTTTGGAATCCTAAAAAATATATATTATTTTAAAAATATCAAACCCTTGTTCTGTTTATAATTTTTATAAAATGTTATTATAAAAATTTACTTTCGATTCGTTTTCTTAATAGTATAACGCGTTTTTACATAACGTTTTGTTATTATTCGGTTTACAAGTTTCTTACCTTTTTCGGAAATCGTCATGAAATGTATTATATTATTAAAAATATAAAATGGATATGTTTTAAAAGATTCGAATTTGGGATCAGCAGTTTGCTTGAGCTTGTTGACCCCATTGTAACCTTTTCTCTTCTCTGTTAATACTTTTTGTATTTTATCAAAATTCTTATATATCATTATATAATAAATTTATACAAATAATAAAATACCATTTTTTCAATTATTTCCAATCACACCAATAGCCCATTATTTATACTTAACATTGCAAAATACAAATAAATCAACCAAATAAATACAATTTACCATAATAACATAAAAACTAAACAAACACCCCAATAATTTACAATCCATTTAAACCAAAAATAATACAAACCCATAACAAACAAATTACATACTATTACACAAACAAACTACAAATGTAAATATATAAAAAACAATTTCCACACTTATACCTAATTTGATTTCACAAAAAAAGCCTATCAAAACAATAAAACCTTACATAATCTAATAAACATAAATTTTTCAAGGTATACCCAAAATAATAAATGCATTAATAATGCAAACACCATCACAACTTATTTAATCTTAAACCAACCTTTTCACTTAAGTCACACCCCTTATATTTCATCATACAAACGTCCTAAACTAATCTTTTCTATATTAAAAACATTCAAATTATAATCCATGTAATTCAAACACCAAATAATTTACTATTACTTGTTAATATACTGATATTTTCTCTTATGTTATATGGATAGAACAATATTGACTCCGAGGAGAGTACTCTGTTGTGTGATGTGTGTAGTGTTATATAAGTCTCTATTGACGTTAGCTCTGATGTCAGATTGTGTTCCTCTAATAGTTGTAAGCTTAAATTTATTTCATCTACGCTGTACGCTGCTTTAGATAGGCTATAATTGTGTGTGTGTGTGCGCAGATTTGTTACTGTTCTTTCTATCTTCACTTGATGAGTATGATAAGAGTTTAAGTTGAGAGGTATAGCTACTATACTCAGATATGATCAAATAGTGAGTAGAGGTGCGCACTCTATATGATATTGTCTCCAAATATCTGTTGTCGAATGAGATAGTGTCCGTGCAAAGTATGTGTGAGTGGGGTCTGAAGAGAAGGTATGTAGTGCCATAATGAGCATGGTGTAGACTGATGAAGTATGGTGCTAATAAAGGAGGCTGGAGAGATCTAGTTGTGTTGTGACCAATATGGAAGTTTATCTTATTTTTCATGTATTAAATTATTATATGATGCATGCTATTTCTCTGCTTGAACATTGTCAGAGACTCGACCGTATCTGATGTCTTATGTGCTGTGAAACATGAGTGTTAAGATATGAGTTGAGACTGTAATGTTCCTGTCGTAATAGAGGATGTTTGTCTGTAGAGTATGTGTTATACTTTGCACTGTGTGACTGTGTCAGTGTAAGATATCATTGGTGTTTTGGTTGGTGTTGCGGTTGGCGGGTATGTGCGCCGGTTTTCGCGGAAGACGCGAGTAGTGATATGTGTTTTACTTCGTGCGTGTCTCGTATATCGTACTCATGATGTATGACACTGAGAGTTCCTGCACTACAGTAATATGTGTGCTATCTCAAATAATGAGTCCTACATAACTCGCTTAGAAGAGATGTGTGTGTATACTGTACAAGAAGTTGGTGTGGTATTTGTCTAACACTCTTGCTGTAGAGATGGGTATAAGAGATCGATTAGGGCTTCGCGCATTTAGGAGCTCCCCGTTTTACAGTTGAAGTCTTGAGTATGTTTTTAGCTTACGCGTATGACTCGTAGAGTATAAGCGTTGAAGAACTTATTCTTGAATGATAAGATGAGAATTCCCCAAACTAAAGGATTGCCGTGTCTCACGCAAGGACTCGCAGCGCTCGCTGTGAGCGGCGTTACAACACTAAAATTAAATAGTACACTCGCATGGTGTAAATGAGAGTATTCCGCTATCGTTGTCTACTAGAAGTCGTGAAGGATCTCTCTATCTAGCGTGTGTGTGCATACTAGTGACGTTTCCCCGTTAAACGTGCTTCGTCCTAGGCTCACAATGCAGCATGATGACGGTGTGGTCTTGGTGAAGAGGTTGGATATTTCTGCTTGAATTGGTCTTCACACCTCCCACGTGAAATGGGACCTCTATTGGAGTTCCATCGAACTTGACAATGAATCCGACTTTGCTCTAACCGTTTTTAACTTCTCGTGTCACTATTTTTACAGGTTCTTCCACAAAATGGAGTTGTGTCAGTCCAAATTAAGTCCATCCTATCCGAAATCGTGTCTAATGGTTCGTCGGCACATGACACTTTTTTCAGATTAGATGACATGAAATGTATTATGAACTTTGCTTTACTCTCTGGAAGTCAAGCTTGTAAGCTCACTTCTCCCAACTCTTTCTATCACCTTAAAGGTCATCATTACCATAGGGTTCAACTTCCCCGTTTGCCCAAAAACGTACGACCTTTCAAGGCAGAGACCTTATGATGACTTTGTGCAATTGGAATTCATTGGCTTACGTTGAGACAAGTCAGCGTAACTCTTCTGCCGATCACGAGCAGTTGATCCTTTTTGTTTGATCTGGATGATTTTCTCAGTGGATCCCTTGACTTAGATTCTTGGACCCGAGTATTTGGGCCTTCTTCCGCACTTCAGTCCATCATAAAGGGTAAACGAGGACACACTTCGACCATAAGTGATTCGAAATGGTGCGGCTGATGCTAGTGTGGTAGCTATTGTACTTGTTTTATGAAAACTCGATAATGGCAGTATGGTTAACCACCCTTTCAAAGTCGATTGCTCAAGCACGCACTATATCTCGAGAGTTTGAATGGTCCTCTCGCTTTGCCCGTCTGTTTGTGGATGGTACGCAGTACTCATATCCAAATTTGTACCCAAAGCGTTCTGAAGTGACCTCCAGAAAAGAAAATTATGAGGTAAAATCTCGGGTCACGAATCCAAATTGATTGTGACAGGTATCCCATGCCTCGTGACCACCTCCTTTAGGTACAATTTGTAGTTTATCTAGAGGAATTGTCTCTCTCATTGGTTTGTGAAGATTTGCAGGACTTAGTGAGTCGAGTCATAGACACCAAATTGTATCATATCCTTGAGACGTCTTAGGACAAGCTTCGTGACAAATCATGGTGGATGTTGTCACCACTCCATTCGGGTATCTTAGGTTGTACCAACAATCCTGATGGCCTTTGATGTTCGGCCTTGACCTTAGCACAGGTCAAACATTTGCTAACTATTCGTTGGTAATGTCGCGCTTTTAATTTTGGCTGCCACTCAATATAACCTTCTTCATGTCTTGGTTCATTTTTGTCGAAACCCGGATGGTATAGAGGTATTTGATTGTTTGCGACTTCGTGCATGATCACAGTCGCAATTCGCCATGTCAAGCAAGGTAACAAATTCGGCCATTGAGTCATAGGGTTCTTTCGCGTGGTTCCAACGTTTGTTCAATAATTGTTTTCTGGGATGTAGCAGTTTCATAATAACTTTCCCCAATATCTTCATTCTTAATGTTCTCTGGTTTTCGCTGCTTCAGTCTTGAGCATTCAAGATATGTTGGGAGATCCAAGCTAATAGTCATGACTGAGGCTCGACTCTTTACGGTGGTTACGTTCTTCTGTTTACTCAAGTATTAGAAACGACATTTGATTTTCCCCCGGGTGATTTCGAAAATCGCAATTGTAGAAATCACTTTTGCAACTTACCATCGGCGTTTGCCTCTTTGTTCAATTCTTTTGATCTAAATGTGTTGCAAATCTTGTGATCGTTGTGAACACCGTTACACTTGTTTCCAGATACATATGGTCTCCAGATCTTGAGAGCGTTAATACCACTAACCAAGTTTTATATCATGAAGTCGCTTTTATAGTTGCTTTCTCATGTTTTTCTAACTGGCGTGATGCTAGAAATCACCTTTTTCTAGGATTAAACAGTCGCCACAAAACCCTTCTTGAAGTGTAGCAGTATGCGATGATAATCTTTGCTTCCTTCAGGTAGTGTAAGGATTGGTGCAGCTTAACTTCTGCTTCAGCAGTTTGAAAAGCTGTTCTTGTTTATCGCCCCAACAAACTTGACTTTTTTTGAGTAAGCTTAGTATGGGTTTGGCGCATCTTTGAAAACCCTTCAACGAATCTTCGATATTACCCGCAGGCAAGACATATAAATTGACGATCTCTATTGGTGACTTAGGAGTTGTCCAATCTTTAATGGCAGTCAATCTTGCTGGATTCATATGATTCCTTCACTATTCGATCACGATGGACGAGGAACTGTACTTTAGAAATCCAAATTTTATTTGGAAAAACTTGGCCATTACAGATTTTCCTTCTTAAGCAATTCTTACGATGTGATTAAGGTGTTCTTCATGTTCTTGCTTGTTCTATCGAGTATTTCCAGAAATAGCGTATATAAAGACAATCACTAATTTGTCCAGATATGTTTGCCACCCGATTCATACAGGTCCATGAATACGGCAGTGTGCGATTGTCAAACCAAAACGCTTACTTGAAATTCGTAATGGCCATAACGAGTTCTGAAGGAGGTCTTCGGAATGAATGTCTTCTTTTCAAACTTAGGTCGGTGTTGTGGTCATGACCTTAGGTTGATTTCGAGTAGCACTCAGGACTCTCTGAAGCTGTCAAATAAAGTATCTAATTTTGGGGAGTGGATAGCGGTTCGTTCACTGTTAGTTTGTTTAATTCCCGGTTGATCAATGAGTATCCGGAATGATGCCTTCCTTCTTTTGTCAAACAAGAACCGGTGCTCCCGAGGGTGGAGGGAACTGGGACTCTTATACAGCACTTTGTCGGGACAGCTCTTTACAGTTGCTCTGTTAACTTTCCCTTTTGGAACGGCGACATATCGATTAGGTGCCCGAGTATAAATGCAACACCAGAGTACAAAACTCAATGTTTGAAACTCCACTTGTCGAGTCAGAGGAAGACCGACAAGTCCCAGGAAAATACTTCAGGGGAATAGTCTTGACAATTGAGTACGTCCTCAAGTCACTTCATCTCGTCTTGCCTTCAACCTCTTTTGCAGTGACATGTGCCAAAAAGAGTGGTAATCTTTTTCCATGTATCTTCCTGCGTTGTAGTGCAGATATTGATTGTTGTTTAATCGTGTCACATCTCCCTGGGTACTTCATCACCATGTATGATTAGGTTGTAATTTACAGGTGGGATGAAACTATCTTTCTTAGCAACAGTCGATAACGGCACTGTATTTTGACAACCAGTCTATGCCAATTATGACGTCGAAACTACCAAGTTCTACGGGCATTAAGTTGATTTCGAATGGGTGATTTAATAAATTCTCTAATGGTGGGCAAATTCGATAGCGAAATTGTCTTAGGGCGACTAGTAATGTGTCTTGGCTTCTTGGCTTAGGATTTGGTATAAGATGATGCCAACTTTATAGTAAGACGAAGTGAAGGTCTGCTTAGTTGATATGGTTGCTAATTCGATTTCCAAAAGTAAACGCGTTCTATGAATACGCACACAAAATGATTAAGTAGAATTTGATTTCTTATAACAATAGGTTTTTAGAGTGACTACTCTCTGCACGGCATGGTACCTTCCTGAATTATAATAGTTGATCAGCCATGTATAATTTTGAGGACTAGATGCATTGATCATTTTCAGTCAATAATAGCGTTTTAATTTTATGATATTCGATGTAGTAGTTTGTAAGAGTAAACTAAGGAACCTAAGTTAAGTATGACGAGACTTTCATAATATGATATTTGATAGATAATAATGATAAGTCTTTGGTACATACTGAAATTTAAGGGAGAAATACAACGGAACTCTAAGGAGATTAAGTCTAAGATCGTTTCAACTTAGGATTTGCTATGTCAAGCTGAGACAACTTTCTTTTTCAAGCCTTTGATCTCATCTTTAATGTTGTGAGGGTCTTGATCGGTTTCCCCTTCTCTTAGGGTATGCACCACTCCATGTGCTCCAGTACCTCCAATTTGGTTTTTATGACTTTGGTTCTTTCGTTCTGGGCAATCCCTCTTGTAGTGCCCCTGATTCCCACATTCATAGCATTTAGTCCTTTTGGACTTGTCCAGTGCCTTTTGGTGGTTAATAGTATTGTTCGTTTTGTTAGGTTACTACGCAGTTACGGACAGATGGCCCACCTTTGTTGCACCTGGGGCATTTGGGAGGAATGGACATCCTGTATGATAGTTGATTTAGGACACAACGGCTTGGACCCGCCGTATTTTCAATCTTCCCTGTGCTTCGTAGCGTAAGCTTTGCAGTATTTTGCCTTTATTCGGGCTGTTGTTGGTTTGATTGTCCTTGGATGTGTGATTCAAACTTCCTCTTGTTTTAGCTGGCGTTCAGAATAGAGGCTGCCTCTTTTTTGTTCACACGTTTCTGAAACTTCACTATTAGACACTTATTCTTGAAGTATCCTAGACTTCCACACTCATAACAGGTGTGAGTTCGTTGATTCCTAGCAGCAGTAGGATTCCTACACTCCTGGGTCATGTGGCCAACCTTCTTGCAATTCTTGCCCTTTACAGTACATTGTCCATTGTGGTTACTTCCACTTTTCATCTTGTGTTAGCTTTCTATGCTAACTTGTATTCTTGTTGTTCGGTCTGGCTTATTGACTTAGGGCCATGTGGTTTTGGTCTCAATTAAATGCAATAGACTCGATAGCATTTGCCACTCGCTGGGCTACAACGCTCAATTCTCAAACCTGCATCCCTTTGATTAACAGTTGTCATTGTTTCCTGAAAAATCACGAGGGAACAAAAAAATTTGTATTATGAAGTTTATTCAAGGGAATCAGATCATAATACTTCGTGATTCTAACAACGAGTAGGTGAGATCCACGTTTGCTTAGATATAAGATAAACTGCAACCATTGACATTATAAATAAATCACCCTCGATTACAGTAGCTTATATCATAAAATACAACGTAAGTTAATACTTATATACATTTATTGTTTTTACATGAGTAAAAGAGTATATGCTTTTTATATAAACAATACAAGCGAGTATTACTCAAGTTTAGTAGAATTACGGAATTAGCTACACTTGACAATTATTTATCCATGGCCCAGGGTGCCTTCAAGATTCTAGATGATAGAGTTCTTATGTTATCTTTAAGGACTTACAAGATAGAGCTAATCTTGTCTACCTTGTGTTTGAGGAGAGATGATCTGGTTATGAATGTGTTGTGTTCTGTACGCAGATTCTAGTGCGCGCGCTCGAATTTCGCTCTCGGAAGTGACAATGGTGTATTGCGCGGACAGTTGAAGTGAGGGATGAGTGTATTGTGGCTGAGGTAGTTTGAGTTGTGCGTGATGTGTAAATAATGTGGGAGCATCCTGATTTCGCACTAGAAGTGTGGCGCGATGGTAGTTTGTAGAAGAGAGAGAAAAGAGTCTATGGCTATGTCGTGGAAGATGTGTGGTTGCGTTGATTGTAGTAGATCTGTATTAAGACACGCCATCTCTCGAGGTGTCTCAGTAGTGATCACAACTGTATATAGTACTGTCTAGGTCGAGTGAGGAGACGCATTTCTGAGAGTTGCGTTTGTATAGAGGTGTACTCTAGTTTGGAGGGGTCTCAGAGCCTGTGAAGTGTGTGTGATCACGCTTTGCTCTTCTCCACTACCAGATGAGAAGCTCCATTTAGAGAGATTCTCAGAGTGTGTGTGCTCATCTGTACGAGCTTATGCACAAAATGTGTACCAGATCATTCGTTGTAATGTGCTAGTACAAGTAGTTGTGTGCGTGAGTTTACGTAGGTTGAGAAATATTGTCTCATCCGTCAGCAAGAATGGTCACAGCAGGATCCTCCTCAGGTACTCTTATCCTCTTCAGATCAGAAGTCATACAATGTAGCCTGGTAATAGGCTGTTAGGTGGGGCATCAGCAGACTAGAGGCTGATCTTTATTGGTCCCTCTAGCTCCACTTATTCAGAAGTTACTGGAATCTCTATGGCTCGAGATTTAATATAAAGCAAATGTATAGGTAACGTCGATAATGAGACATATTGCTTGCAATGAGCATAAACTTTAACTTATACATTATAGTTAAGGCTGGTATGGTAAAAATGAGTATGCACTTATGGGCATAAATGAATGATGGTAGGTATTCATATTCTGATAGCTTTAAGTTTAAGGGTAGCGCTTAGGACTACGAGCTTATCTTACTAACTTGCTGAAGAAATATTCCGCTTATTTATATAAATAACTCTTATTCTATTTAATTAGTAGGAGTTGTGCGAAAGAATGCAAAATCATTTTTATGTTATATATACAATATACCTTCATTAGTTTAATGAATATGTACTAGATATAAACACGTATATTCAAATATGAATGCAGTCTAGTCCCACTAATGCAATTCAAATAGTATGTCATGTAAGCAATATAGAAATCATACTAATGCAATAAAAATAGTTCTGTGCTCTGTCTTAAAACCCTTTTTATGAATGCAATGTTTGAAAATGGTTATAGTCCAACAAAAACATTTTGACCTGGTTCTCTATAACCTTGGCTCTTGATTTCCAATCTGTAACACAACAAATGGGGGTCGAAGCGGAATAAGGGTCCGGGGGTGTTACTTCATGATCTATTGACAAGATATATAAGAATCGACACAAGAGTCGTTTTAAATGGATAAACTATGAATTTTATTGAAAGAGTTAATTACAACATAGCATTCTAGGTTTACATTGTCCATTGTGAATATTATAAAAGTTGACAATACATTTCCCCAATATGATGCACTTAAGTCTTTAGCGTGCAATCCAGTTATAATACCAATGCATCCTTGGAATCCCATGGCCTATGATCTCTCTGGGAAAACATTTGCTTAAAACGTTCAACAAAATTGGTTGGTGAATTCATAGGTTTAGATAAATCATAATATGCGGACCGCCATGCTTTTTTAAGTGATAATGCAACACATGCTTGAGTTCTCACAAATACTAGATTACATTTTACACTAAGCTCTTGACACTGTTTGATCGGCACGTTCTTTCTAATGACAACTTAAACTATATAAGTGCAATTTCTGCCCGATTAGATGTTCAACCCGAAACATCTTTAATTCGACATGCTATAACGTTGTTCTGGTGATAGCATGTCACCCGTACGGGTTGAGGTCGTTTTCCCGAATAGATATTATTAAATAAATTCGCGCTCACTTAATGTAATTCCCACTTCATATATGCAATTGACTGTTCATGACTTAAGAGGGGCTCACTCTTGGGTATATCGCTACTTAGGCAACAAGTAATCATACTTGCGTCCAATTTATAACATAATGCTGTTACACCCCTTAATTATAAACATTGAAATAAAAATCCGTATTTAAAATATTTAAATTTTTTTATTTTTTTTAAAAATGATGGCGGGGGGTGGGGCTTATTAACTCACCATTCTGATTTCATATAATCCGAATAACTCCATATAATAGCGTCACTTAAAGTAATAAAGCAAACACCCAAAAAAAATCTACTTAACCTCTACCCACTAACCATACCACACAAACAACACTAATAAACAATTACAAACTAACTATTCACACAAATCCCACACCCACACCTAAACCACAACCCTCCCAATATCTCAACCCACATACCACCCAAATCACCACCAACCACACCCCTCAACCCCCTCCAAACTTAACCCCTACATCAAAACCCTATACAACATATGCAACTCCAAAACCCCATATCAAAAAAAACAACAACCCACAACACCTCACCAAAAAAAAAAATCATCCCATCAACACACACAAAACCACCACACCTAATAATAATAATCTCTTATCAACCATACCCCCCATCCCACAAAATCAACATACTATCATCCGTATAATGCTCTTATGACTTCTCTCTAGAATAATACTCCCTACCACACTACACGGGTCTCAATACTACCCATTACTCAAAACCTCCCCACATCAAAAAACTTATCCAACTCACAAACCTATCCTCTAAAATCTTACAATTCAACAATCACAACTCTTTAGAACAAATCCCCACCAAAAACTCAAAACACATCAAAACACCAACATTTTTTTCCCACAATCAACAAAAAAACAAATTACTCACTACAATAATAAAATAATCCAACATAATCTACCCCCCTTATCTCCCCAAACATCCATACCAAATTACCACAGTACAAATTCCAACCAACTAGATATCCTCTGCACTCGAGAGAAAATGTGTACACGCTAACTCTTCATCACACAGTTTCCCTCGTCACGTTATACTGATCACATCTAAATTATGTATACTCTCCGCACAAGAGTAATCACCCACAAACGGTCCATCCTATCCACACTCTATCCATACATGTCAATAATACTAAAAACCTCATAAAACTTTAATCCCCACAACACTTTATACAAATACACACAAAAAACAATCCCTCACTCCACTACCTATCACTCACTCGCTCGCTCAATCTCAAATATACAACATACCACACTAAAATATATAAACATCCATATATCAAAAACACACACCTACAATCTTACTTCTCCCAGCACATACAACATGAAAGACTATACGCTCCACGACCCTGCCTAACTATCATGCCACACCACCCCCACAAAAGAATAAGATCAAATCAACCACATCTCCAGTAAAACATCACTGTGTTGTCTCCACATCACCCTAGTACACTCCTACACAGTGAATCATCCATCCCCGTTATATCTCCCATTGCTTGTACCATACAAAATTAAATCCCCTGCAGACACCCTCAACTTATCCACCACAATTTCACTTGTGTGACTAATGTTCTAGAAGACCCTAGAACGTACTACACACTGAAATGACCAGAGACACATCCAACTAATCCCCAACATGCAATATATCATCTACCTATAACCATGATCTGACTTCCATGTATCAACTATACTCATCTCTGAGACTAAATTCAATCTATACCATCACAATACTACTGTCATCATAACACCCCCAACTGATATCCTCAGTCCAACAAATCAAGTGAATCAGTCAGGAGAACAGACAAGTATGACAAGCTCTAGGTCAAAGGATGCTCATGTCATGTGACAAGGTATACACTCATTCCTCCCCTTACCCACTCTCAAACCTACGCCCTCCCACATCGTAACTACCTATAGACTATGACGCCTGATATGTTCTGTGTGATGTACTACCTTCCCTAATCTTATAGAATAGACATCACTATCCGACATATCACACATAGTATTTGAATGTCCCTAAGAGTTGTACTCCATAGTGTCTTAACCATAATGATGTGTCTAATCATACGAGATACCACAAAACACACCACCACTATAGAATCCCACTACTCACACACCTCCCTTCTAACCCATATCTCCCAACCTCGTCATTAGATATCAAATTCGCATATACCCACTCTCCCATATCCTTAATCAAAGGAGAACAGCCTCAACGTACGACTGAGAAAAACAAATTCATCAACCCTTCCCACCAATAATCAATCAATATAATTTCACTCATCAAAACAAATCAAAACTATAAAAAGACAAAAATACACTAATAACACATATTTAAAAAATACACAACAACACCTAATATAAATCAAACAAACTCCACCCACACCCAAAAAATTAAACTCTAACAACAAACACAACTTTCTCCACACTCATGACACTCAGAGATCTTTGTACCAATCGCGTGTCTACTTCCCATATGTGAATGAACTGTACAGAATTTTCTAGCCACACCAGTCACACTAATGTACTCTAGTGTCAACCCACCATAATAATGTCTCTGGACATGTACACATCAATGCCTCTAATCTCCCGCTCACTACATCAAAACATCCAAATATGCGATCTTTAGTGATAACTCACTCACGTACTCTAACCATCAACAAACATAAATCCTCTTCTCATATATAAGAACGTGACTATAGACCCAAAAGACGTGTCATAGAACACACACCAAATCCACGTGTCAAGCAGATGCACTGAACATGTGTGTCCATTATCTCTCCAACCCATATATACAACTGAAGTACCTCAAATACTAACCCAACAATCATAGCTATAAATATGTAAAAAGTCACGTAAATGTCGAAAATCCTCGTCACTGAACGTGTGTGTATATTCCCACCACATGTGTCATAATGAGTGCACATAGCCATGTTTTCTAACCTCGCCATACAGCGGTTGTCAGTATGAGACTCCATACCTCCTGAATCTAGATCGCACACTCACTCCTAGATCTCTCAAGCTATTCATGACAATCACGCCTGGGATCACCGAACTATCCTGCTTCTCGTGTGCATTAAGATAAATAACGCAGCGTAAACCCAGTGTGTGTTATTGACATTTTACCATCATTCATACTTCTTATACAATAAATATATGAATCGCATATTATATTTTAGTGGTAGAGAGTACTCAAACCGAAGAAAGCGAGTTAATTGCTCAGTCGTGAAGGGAATGAGTGTGAAGCGTCAGACTATGAATGGCGCGCTCTGATACGCCAAATCCTGTGTCTCGTAAAGAAAATAGTCGAACACTCTCAACTGTGATTGAACTTTACTAAGCTCTCGCATGTATAAAGGTTCACCTCTACTACAATAGGTTAGAACACGTAAACAGTATGGCATGTTGTAGATCTGATGATCGAGTTGTGTGTGTGCTCTATAATACACCGCAATAGTCCCAGATCTCAAGTGATGATTCTCATCTCCTGCCTGAAACTATCAAACTGATGATCTCAAGTCTCATTTCGCGTCTTTTATCCATGTTTGGAGAGTTCCTAATAAAGATCTCTCAAGTGATGAGTTTCTGGAGGTCTCAGTGCTTGTAACATAAATAAAGCTCACTGACTCCCTCAGGTGCGTCTCTCGCTCAAATATTAGAAGGTGGGGTCGTATTTATAGTGTAGAGGGTGCGGTGAGAAGCTTAGAGAGCTCTCAATAGTATGTGTGTCAAAGCAACTTTAGTCGACGCTCTCGACTCGTCTGATCTTGCAGAAGAGATGGTTGTGTGTGCGTGATATCGAGTAAAGTTATGTGTAGAGCATGTGGTTTTGTCTCCGCACTATGCCGCAAGAGAGAGTTGACTTGAGAGGGGCACCCCTGGCATGGCCTAAAGAGTAGAAGAGATCGTGTCATGCGAGTGAAAAGCCTGAGTTTCCTAGTGTCTACTAGACTTGAGTAATACACGTTGGTAGTGTATAAAAGCTTATACTCTTTTACTATGTTATAACGATTGTATTAAGTATTTAAATTACGTTGTTGGTTGTGATCATGCTATGTACGAGGGGGTTTATTATATGTATGTGCTGTTCGTCCTTATTTTTATGTCTAAACGTGTCTCACCTTACCTACTTGTTAGGATCACGAAAGTGTTTGTGATGTTCCTTGTATATAAACTTTTCTTATACATTTTTGTTCCCTGTGATTTTTTTCAGGAAACAATGACATTGTTAAACCTTGATGAGTGTTGAGGAAATTGTAGCGGGTTGTAGGTCCAGCGAGTGGCAAATGATAGCGAGGCTATTGCCTTTGATGAGACCAAAAAACCAACATGGCCCGTAAGGGTTGGGGGGTGGGGGATACGGATGGGATGAGGCGGGCTTAACTAAGAAAAACCTAGGATAAACAAGCACAAACAACCAACAATGAAACGAAGAGACAAGCCTCATTCCATTTTCATTGTTAGCTAAAAAAACTTAAATGACTTAGTTTTTGTTCACCGAGTACAGCTATATAGACCCGAATTCAATTTGTCCTGGGGAAGCAAGAAAATAGAAAGAAAATCAAAAAGGATAGATGGGGTGCCTCCCGCGAAGGCTTATTTATTAAAGTGTCCCTAGCTTTGACTCATTTCCCCAAACTGGTTCATTATGGCGGTAATAGTGAGGGTGAGAAAAATTCAAGAGGTGGAAGCCTCCACAAACTAGATATGAAGAGATTAAGTCAATGCAAGAGCCTCGTTAGCATTTTTGAGGCGAGACAACAAGTATAGGGCGATGTTGTGTGTGCATGCTAGGATATGAGATAGTAATATGTGTGTTGAGTGAGTGAAAGTGGAAAGGTAACCACAATGGACTATGTACTATAAAAGGGCAAGAATTGCAAGAAGGTTGCCCCAGACCCAGGGTGTAGGAATCCGATAAGAGAGTGACTTAGGAGAGCTCTCTAGATAACGAGAGACTGTGTGGACAGAGATTATGATGTGTGGAAGTCTGGGATCACTTCACGATAAGTGTCAATAGTGAAGTTTCAGAACGTGTGAACAAAAAAGAGAGCACTCTTTTGAACGACCAGGCTAAGGAAACAAGAGAAGTTGGATAATAACACTTCCAAGGTAATCAGAAACCAACAACAGCGAATAAGAGGCAAAATACTGCAAGCTTACGCTACAGGGCACAGGGAGAGAAAAACATTACGGGGGTCCAAGCCGTTGGTGTCCTAAATGCTATATCATCATGATGGTCCATGTCCTCCAAATGCACAGGTGCAACATAGTGGGCCCATCTGGTCGTAAACAGTAGGGGGACCTACAAACGACAAAATACTAATTAACCACCAAGGGCACCGGGACAAGTCAAAATGCTAATTGCTATGGAATGTGGGAATCTGGGGCACTAAAGAGGGATTGCCCAGAACGAACGAACCAAAGTCACAAAGACAAATTGGAGGTAACTGGATAGACATCTGGAGATGTGGTGCTATTGACCCTGTAAAAGATAGGGAGTCGTAGACGAAGAAAGAGGCTGTGGACACATTAAGATGAGAATCATAGTGGTAAAAGAGAAGTTGTATCGCTTTGACTAGCATACCTAAGTGAAACTATCATAGATTTATCTCTTTGGAGTTCTCGTTGTATTTCCCTAAATTTAGGTCTGTACGAATGACTTTCAAATTATTATCTAAATTATCATATTGAGGAATTTCATCAATATTAACTTAGGTTCCTTATTTACTCTTATAATCTACTCTCACGAATATCATGAAATTATAACGCTATTTTGATGAAAATGAGCAATGCATCGTTAGTCCTCAATTATACATGCATGGAATTCAACTATGGTTTATTTCAGGAAGGTACCATGCCGTGCTGGGAGTTGTCACCTAAAAAACCTATTGTTAAGAAAAAATTTTCTACTTATATATGTTTTGTGTGCTCGTATTCATAGAACGCGTTTACTTTTGGAAATCGAATTAGTAACCATATCAACTAAGCAGACCTTCCACTTGTCTACTATAAAGTCTGGCTCATCTTTTACACAATACTAAGAAAGAAGCCAAGACACATTACTAGTCGCCCTAAGACAATTTCGCTATCGAATTTGCCCACCATTAGAGAATTTATTAAATCACCCATTCGAAATCAACTTAATGCCCGTAGAACTTGGTAGTTTCGACGTCATAATTGGCATGGACTGGTTGTCAAAATACAGTGCCGTTATCGACTGTGCTAAGAAGATTGTTCGCATCCCCTGGAGAAATAAAACCTTAATCATACATGGTGATGGAAGTACCCAGGGAGATGTGACACGATTAAACATCATTTCGTGCACTAAAACGCAGAAGTACATGGAAAAAGGATTTCCTATCTTTTTGGCACATGTCACTGCAAAAGAGGTTGAAGGCAAGTCGGAGATGAAGTGACTTGAGGACGTATCAATTGTTCAAGACTTTCCCGAAGTATTTCCTGAGGACTTGTCGGGTCTTCCTCCGACTCGACAAGTGGAGTTTCAAATTGATTTGGTACCTGGTGTTGCATCTATAGCACGGGCACCTTATCGATTGGCGCCTTCCAAAAGGGAAGAGTTATCAGGGCAAACTGAAAAGAGCAGTACGGACAAACGGCTTTTATAAGTCCAGTTCCTCACCCTGGGGAGCTCCGGTCTTGTTTGTCAAGAAGAAGGATGGATCATTCCGGATGTGCATTGACTACCGGGAATTAAACAAACTAACAGTGAAGAACCGCTATCCACTCCCCAGAATTGATGATTTATTTGATCAGCTTCAAGGGTCGAGTGTCTACTCGAAGATCAACCTAAGGTCAGGTTATCACCAACTTGGTTGAAAAGAAGACATTCTAAGACTGCCTTCAGAACTCGTTATGGCCATTACGAATTTCAAGTTATGCCGTTTGGTTTGACAAACGCACCTGCCGTATTCATGGACCTTATGAATCGGGTTTGCAAACCATATCTGGACAAATTTGTGATTGTCTTTATTGACGATATTCTGATATACTCGAAGAACAAGCAAGAACATGAAGAACACCTTAAGCAAATCTTAGAATTGCTTAAGAAGGAAGAGTTGTATGCAAGTTTTTCAAATATGATTTTGGATTTACTAAAGTACTGTCATCGGTCATGTGATCGATAGTGAAGGAATTCTTATGGATAGCAAAGATGAATCCATAAAGATTGGACATCTCCTAAGTCACCAACGGAGATTCGTTCAATTTTTAGGTCTTGCTGGGTATTATCGAAGATTCATTGAAGGGTTTTCAAAGATCGCCAAACCAATGACTAAGCTTACTCAAAAGAAAGTCAAGTTTGTTTGGGCGATAAACAAAGAAGAGCTTTTCAATGGTGAAGCTAGAAGTTATTGCAGTGCACCAATCCTTACCATACCTGAAGGAAGCAAAAGATTCATCGCAATGCTGACTTCAAAGAAGGGTTGGGAGCTGTGTTGAATCCAAAGAGAAAAAGGTGATTTCTTATGCATCAGCCAGTTTGAAATTCATGAGAAGAACTATACGATCATGATATTAGAACTGGTGTAGTGGTATTCGCTCTCAGTTCTGGAGACATTTGTATATGGAATAAGTGTCAAGGTGTTCCGATCACAAGAGTTTGCACACATTTTAGATCAAAAAAGAGTTGAACATGAGGCAACGACGATGGTTAGAGTTGCTAGTGATTACGATTGCGTTAATTCGTTATCACCCGGGAAAGCAATGTCGTTGCTAATACTTTGAGCAGTGAAAGAACGAGAACCACGTAAAGAGTTCGAGCCTCAGTCTTGTACTATTTAGCTAGATCTTCCAAACAGATCTTGAATGCTCAGGATCTGAAGCGGAAAACCAGAGAACATTAAGAATGAAGATATTGGGGAAGTCGATTTAGAAAACGCTACATTCCCAGAAGCAATTAGAGAACAAAAGTTGGAACCACGTGCGAATGGAACCCTATGCCTCAATGGCCGGAGCTGGTTACCTTGTTATGGCGATTTGCGGACTGTGATCATGCACGAATCCCATAAATCAAAATACTCTATTCATCCGGGTTCCGACAAAATGTACCAAGACATGAAGAAGTTATATTGGTGGCCCAAAATGAAAGCCGACATAGCCACGTATGTTAGCAAATGTTTGACCTGTGCTAAGGTCAAGGCCGAACATCAAAGGCCATCAGGATTGTTGTTTTTTTTTTTTTTTTTTTTTTTTTTTTTTTTTTTTTTTTTTTTTTTTTTTTTTTTTTTTTTTTTTTTTTTTTTTTTTTTTTTATTGCAACCTAAGTTACCCGATGGAAGTGGGACAACATCACCATGGATTTTGTCACGAAGTTCCTAAGACGTCTAAAGGATATGCCTACAATTTTGGGTTGACCGTTGGACCGGACTCACTAAGTTGCAATCTTCACACCAATGAGAGAGACTAATCTCTAGATAAACTTGCCAAGATGTACTAAAGGGTGGTGGTCACAGAACCATGGATACCTGTCTCATTATTTGTGATCGTGAACTGAGATTTTCTCAAATTTCTTGGAGGTCACTCAGAACGATTTGGGTACAAATTCTGGATATGAGTAATCTGCGTACATCCACAAGACGAAGGGCAAAGCGAAGAAGAGAACCATCAAACTCTCGAGGATATGTTGCGTGCTTGTGCATCGACTTTGGGAAAGGGTTGGGTTAACCATCTGCCATTAGTCGAGTTTCATAAAACAATAGCTACCATGCTAGCATCAAGGCCGCACCATTCGAAGCACTTTATGGTCGAAAGTGTCGTTCACCTGTTTGTTGGACTGAAGTTGGAGAAGCCCAAATACTCGGTCCAGAATTAATTCAAGGGATCACTGAGAAAATCATCCAGATCAAACAAAGGATGCAAGCTGCTCGTGATCGGCAGAAGAGTTACGCTGACTTGAAACGTAAGCCAATGGAATTCCAAGTTGGAGACAAAGTCATGCTTAAGGTCTCGCCTTGGAAAGGGGTCGTGCGTTTTGGCAAACGGGGGAAGTTAAACCCTAGGTATGTTGGACCTTTTAAGGTGATTGAAAGGTTGAGTATGTGGCTTACAAGTTGATCTTCAGAAGAGTTAGCAGAGTTCATAATACATTTAATGTATTAATCTGAAAAAGTGTCATGCGACGAAACCATAGCCTGTTTCGGGGAAGGACTTCATTTGGACGACAAACTCCATTTTGTGGAAGAACCGGTAGAAATAGTGGACCGAGAAGTTAAACGGTTAAAGCGAAGTCGGATTCCATTGGTCAAAGTTCGATGGAACTCCAAGAGAGGTCCTGAGTTCACGTGGGAGCGTGAAGACCAATTCAAGAAGAAATATCCACACCTCTTCACCAAGACCACACCGTCGTCAAGTGCTGCATTGTGAGCCTTGAGGACAAGGCTCGTTTAACGGGGGAAGTCTATAACACCCTGTGTTTTCAAGTCTTTGGCGACGTCGATAAAATATGCTATTTATTTTTAGTGTTGTACGCGTTTGCTTGTAATTTCATGAATTAAGTTTAAATCGCGTAAGCTAAAAATTAGCGTTCAATGTAAACGGGAAATAAAAATTAAATGATACTTAATCAGGGTTTTCTATAATTATTTTGAGGATAATTATTAACTTTGTTCATTTTATTTTTATCGGATACGTAAAGTGTATACGTTTCGCGATAAATTACGTTTAGGCACTCCCGGAACCACAATAACTTTTCTACGCTTCAACAAATACCCACTTTTATACCCAATACATAAAAATTACTTAATGTATATGTATATCTTTGTTCAGCACAAGTTTAAGATATAATAACTGAATATTAGAGAGATATATATAGACAATCTCTTATATCGAGTGTATATAGTCAAAGACTTCCATTTGGTCAAAACAACACCATGCTTCATTTATGAGCACCATACTTCATCATGTCTACACCATGCTCATTATGGCACACCATGCCCACCATACTTTGACTCCTAGACCATACTTTGCCCCATACCATGTTTCCTTGACTAGTCTTCCATATATAAACTAGTATGTATAGATATAAACACATATAACACTTTACACTTAGCTAGAAATCACAAAAATTCCTCCTTTCTCTCCATTGAAGCCCACGGCTCACACTCCCCTCTCTACATAATCCATACAAAATTTTATTCAACCTATACACTTCTATACACATCTATCCTAAGACATTCTAAGGTGTTTTCATCCATTGAATCACCATTTGCAAAAGTTAAATCAAAGAAAAAGCAAGAAAGGGTTTTCTTAAGGAAAATAAGGGTTTTCTTAGTGCAAGCTCGTGGGGGTGTTAAGGATTAAACACGGGTTTAGCATTTGTTTTTCATCATCAACATCATCATAAGGTCTACTTAAACTGGCTCTGTTCTTAGTTTATGGAGTTTTTATAATTATGATATGCTATTTAGTGAAATTCACCATTTAGGAATACTTTTGAAACTTGAAGAAATATAATTTTCCTGTGTTATGATTTTGTACACTTTTTACATATGTATGATATTGGTAATTTCATGAAATTAAGGATATACATCAGTTTGTACAATCTTGTTTAAGTATAAAAAGTTTCATATGTAAATTGTAATTAAAGTTAAGTAGAAAGTTTATGATTTCATGTAAAGATAATAATCTAGGATTTGGTGATGTCGTGTGGAATCTCAAATATATGTATAATCTTATTGTTGAAGGGTAAAAGAGAAGTAATCTGTCTGATATGGTTATAATGTCACATATATTGTTAGGGATTGCGCTAATATGTAAGAGAGAATCTTATGACTGGAGTGAATGGTCTGAGAAGAAGATATAGATCAAAGTATAGATATGGCGCGATTCTATAAGTGCGTACTACTTGTGGGTCAAATCGAGTTCAGAGGTGCAAGGCTTAGTGCTGTCGGTCGCCGAAGTGTGTGTGCGCGGACTCTCAATATTGTAGTGAAATAGCATCATTTGTAGTATGTATTGTGTTTATAAAATAATATCTTTTCATGACGATTCCGAAAAGTAAGGAAACATGTTAACGGATTTAATAACGAAAAAGTTCTGTTAAAACGAGTTATAGTTAATAAACGAAGTCGAAAGTAAATTTTTATAAAAATTTTATGTTGAGATAGTGTGTAATGAGTACGAAGACTGACAGTGGTTGATGTCGCGTTTAAAGACAGGACTAATCATTTATGTTTGTCTATAGGCTCGTTCGTTCGAGATATAAAGTGGTAAGAGAGATTAGTGTAAGTAGTTTATAGATTGTATCGCTAAATCGCGAGCGAGAGAGTTAGAATTTCGCGGGTTTACGACAATTTAATACTTTTATCAAAACTATTTTTATAAATGTTACATTCATGACAAAAGTTATATTTTTCTAAAACATCATAATAATTATAGAACTTTCAAAAAACGAGAACGTCTCGAAAGAATCACTAAAACGATGCTATAACGATAGAAAGTACGACATTTAGGGTTTTTACGACAACAAAAACGATTTTTATAAAAATATAATCTGGTTTGACAGTAAAGTTACTGTTCAGACCTGAAGGTAAAAATACATAAAATGTCAATCTTTGATAACTCGTTTAATACGAAAAGATGGACATAAGAACGCAAGAAATCGGCTTACATAACGCGATTGTGATATGATTGTGTGTGTTATGTCTCTAACTCTGAGACGTATAATAGAATAGGTTGTGATCTAGCGCATCTATGCTAATGTTCGGATTGTGTGCGCAAAGAGATTAGTTGGTGATTGAGCTATATTGAAATATTATGTGGTTATCAAACGTACTTTATTTACTAGGGAGTTTCATAATGAGGCTCTTCGGATGGGTTTCTCGGTTGATCGGATTTACGTTTTTAAGTGTCCTAACTACCTCGAACGTCAGGTAATGGACCTCTTTAATTATGATAGCTCGAAACAGATCAGTAGAAGTTAACAAGCTGATAGATTAGATTTAAGTAATGGTACTTATCGACCTTGATAATTTAGTTTGCATTCGATCCTTTACGTGCGCTTTTTCTGCGGTATTCGGATTATCTGAACTCAAGGTGAGTTCATAGCCCACATTTTACGATTTCAATGATTTATATTTATGGGGGTGGACACATGCTTCTATTTTATATATTGGTCGCAAGTATTGATTACATGTTGCCTAAGTAGCGATAACCCAAGTTGACCCTTTTTATCATGAAACTGTCTTTGCTTTTGTAGTTGGGAATTCATTATGTGAGCGCGAATGTTATTTAATAGATCTATTCAGGAAAGACTCCCCGTTCGGTGGACTTGCTATCACAAGAACGAACGTTATAGCTTGTCGAATTTAAGATGGTTTTCGGTTGACCATCTTATATCGGGAGAAATTGCAATATATAGTTTATTGCAGTAAGTTCGGTCGAGCTTCAGTTGTCGTGAAGCTTAGTGTAAATGTAATCTAGTTGTTGTGAGAACTGCATGTGTTGCATCTATCACTAAATAGTCTTGCGGTCTCTGCATATTATGGTTATGCAAAACTTGAATTCACCAACTATTTGTTGACGTTATTTCAGCAATGTTTTTCAGGAGAGCAATAGCTGGATGCAAAGGATGCATTGGGTTATGTTTTGATGCACGCCTTAAAGACTTAGGTTGCTTCATATTTGGAAATGTATTTGTCAACTTTTATAATTTCAAAACTATGGACAAGTAAAAAAATAAAATAAAAAAAGCATATATGCTGTTTGTATTAACTTCTTTCAATTAAATCCAATGTTTCATTTTAAACGACTTGTTTGTCGTGTTCTTATATATCTTGTGGCTTTAATTGGGGGGGGGAATAATCTTGAAGTAAACACGCCCCGGCCCTTATTCCGCTGACGACCCATTTGGGGGGGGGGGGTGTTTATTTTTTAATCCTTTATGAAGTTTCCACATGTGTCGGGTAAGAGAAAAGCCGACAAAATAAAATCTGTAAAAACATATGCCGTGAGTGGCGCGCTAGCCACATGTTTACGCGTGACCAGCGCGCTAGATTCACAAATCTAGTTTTCTGGATTTTGGCTATCGTTTGTTATTTTACTTGTTGCAAACGTTTATTTGTCATTATAAACAATAAAGGTAAATCTAGTCATATGTTGTTGCACCAACATGTACTTACAATGAGTTGTTCCCAACTCATATTCCATACGAATAGTATCTTTCGTATAACCACTTCCTTCAAGGTTTGAAACAGCCATCACCAAATGATCAATAAAGTCATTGCAAGCATTATTTTCAATTAGGATTCTTGCATAGTTGCTACGCCCCCATGATTCCAAACATATGGAATTCGTGTACGAATAAAGCATCGTTTGAATACCAATTTTCGTAGCCATCAATCTTAATCCATCCGATATGTAAACAACCAACGGTACATCATAAAACTTTACCCAAACTGGAACATGCGATAATTCTTCTTTAAGAAGACTCACGGAGAGCAACTATTTGTTAAGAAAAATAGGAATTCCACGGATCATCTATGGACCATTGTGAAGCACAGACTCAACACTCTCAATAGAAGGAAACTTAAAAAGAAAATTAACCTTTAACCATTGTTACCTTCTATAATCCATACTTTTCCCAATTGTTGCGCACAACCATTCAACAACATGGAATGCAAGCCTTTTACCAATAAAGTATGTAACACCCTAATCTGGGTTAGCAGAGGAATATGATGTATTTTCCGAGGCGTTTTACTTCATAGATCAATAGCACTAGATTTTGAGAACGCCACATAAATCGTGTCAGTTTGAAAAAGATACATTGGATTAACAATATACTTGTTGTTACATTAAGCTCATGGCTTAAATGTTCACAGTATATATAAAGATTTTCGGTTTATTAACAATTGTCCCCAAAATTATAATAAGACCCAAAATCCTTTATTATGACTCTTCTAATTATTGACTTCCAATGTATCTCTGCACCTAGGGCCTTATTGAACTAGAAAACATGCTTAAACTGCCAAATAATGTTGGTTGAATTCCAGGTTGAATGTAAATCAATTATAGGACGCTTTTGATTTCCAAGTGTTATGATTAAGCAACAATGCAAATATCAAAAGTAATTAGTTTTTCCAATGCTCATGACTCTGAAGATAGACAGGTATGAAATGCAATATATTGCCAGATAAATGCCCGTGATTGATGCTTTTAACCGAACACCCAATCGGAATGTATACGTTTGTTGTCGGCACCAGTCACAGTGTGCGTACTCACACAAAACGGGGATGTCAATCCCAAATAGATCTATTTATAACACTCGCTCTCACAACTTAGTGATTAACAGTTCATGATAAAGGGCTCAGTGGGTTATCGCTACTTAGGCAAACACGTAATCATTGTATAAAACTGTACTATATTTTTTGCGGGGGGGGGTAAATTTAGTAATAAAAACAAGCATGTTTCACCCAAGATGTAAAATCATTTTATATAATGCTAATACATAGGGCTTTATGAATCTCCTTATGTAAATGTCCTCTGAAATGATAGTATATATCCACGTAATGAATCTCCGTCAAATACATAAAAGTAAATACGGCCAGTCTTAGTCTACAAATTTAGGCTAAAGACTTAATGTATAAACTATAATAAATTGCTAGTTAATATATATTCTGTTATCACTTGTATGGTGGTGCACATATTTATCGTATTTGAAATTGTTTGATGGCTCTTGGGAAGGTATACAATGTCACACGTTCTTGTATACGTATTATTAAGTATTAATAAATATTCATATTTATTAAACTCGTAGGTTACTTGTATATTTTCCTAATATAATTCGTATGATATGTTAAGTGTATATGAATCACTTTTGTTTATAAATACCTTAGGTTTTCTATTAATTTCAAAATCAGCCTTGTGTTTATGTTAATATACTTATTTACATTTACCCTTAGGTTTCCCTAATTACACTTTTAGTCCTCTACTTTACAAAATATATTTGGTCCTTATATGTGTTAAAAAGCCCTTTGAGTTTTAGAATGTCTAAAACAGTCCCTAGACCTTTCTAAAATAGTTTTTGACAGTTTTAACCCTTGAGTTTATAAATTGATGTTTTTATCTTCAATTAAGTGTTGTAGACCTAGGTAAGTCGTTTCATAACATTGGCTTATCCTATAAGCCAATAAGCTGTGGTAATGGGCTTTTAGATCTAACATGAACCCGTTAAGGGTTTTATATACCTAGACTCATTCAAGTCCTTTAGCACAATTAACTTCCAATAAGCCCTAACTTACTGTTTTAGCATACCAATAAGTTGTCAAAGCTTATTAGGCTCTTGGGCCTGCCATTGGGCCTCGCTAGTTGGCCGACAAGCCCAATACGACCCGAGAGTGGTCCATTACGCTTACTAGTTGGTTTCTAGGGTTTTTAACCTTTTGTTTAGCACATTAAGCACTCGTTAAGCATTACTTAATCATATTTTAGCATACTAACGTATCCCATACCTATTTTGAATGGGTTTCGTGTCTAAGACGTGGCTCATCAAGCTTGTATGAGCTCGTCACCTTTCTAGGGTTTTGGTTATGCATGTCAACAAGTTCTAAACTCGTTCTAACAAGTTCTTAGCAATGCTAAATCATATATAATATAGAGTACATTCCCTTTTATGAGCAGAACGAATCGTTAAGTGTCTATTATACGTGACATATATATGTTTTCTTTCTAAAACATTTCTAGTATATTTTGCCAAGCCCTCGGCTTATATTCTACGTATGTATGGTTCATATTTGGCGTCTAAATTCACTTACAAGTTCATGATTAGTGCCTTATGGCTTTTAAGTTACACCACATAAGTCATACACATAGTATTAGCACTATATGCGTGCATGGGTTGTGCCATACCAGGCACGACCTATGTCTAGCTTGAAATCGTATATTATATGCGTTCTATACATATACGAACGTAAGTTAGACAAGAAA
This sequence comes from Tanacetum coccineum, assembly GCA_026074375.1. NCBI lineage: Eukaryota > Viridiplantae > Streptophyta > Magnoliopsida > Asterales > Asteraceae > Tanacetum > Tanacetum coccineum. The sequence continues at coordinate 7,451 of BQNB010001298.1, read as the reverse complement.
AACATAGACTAAAGGGCTTACAAAGAGTCCTAGCGTCTTGTTTGGTGTCGTGAAGGTTGAGATAAAAACCCAAATATTTAACCCGCTTCCTTGTTTACACCCGTAACTTTCTTGCCTTCTAAACCCTTATACGATCAACCCTAGCTTCCTTGATTACTAGAAGCTAACCTAAGTTGCTAGTTTAAGAGTGGTGTTGAGTTTATGAGGGTGTTTGTTCTCGGCTGTGATGATACCCGAAATAAGGAGAGAAAACAAGGATGGTTTTTGCTAGTGAGTTGTAAAGTGTGTGTAAAGAATGAATGGCTTAGTAGAGGCTTGCTTATATAGGCACATTGTCTAGTAACTAACTAGTTTCTACACCAAGTCCTAATCCAATGCCATAAGTGGCGGTTTTTGGGTTTATGGTTAACAAGACATGGTTTTGTCTTAAACCACCTAGTACACTCTTTAATTGCCCTATGTTGTACAAGATTTAGGAAGATCTCATGTTGTTAGATTGTGTGTGTGACGAGTGAAGGCAAGGAGCAAAAGGAGATTATGAGTGATCTTTGCACAATGGGTATTAAGCTCCTAAGTACCTCCCTAGTACATCTCTTAATTACCATATCCATGGTACAAGATACTTGAGATTTGACAAATCTTATGGTATATGTATGTGTGGTATATGTCGCGGGTATACAAGAGCAAGAAGAGATCCAATGTGGTTATTATCCATTGTATGTTAGCTTATCTAGGGACATTAAGTACAAGTCTTAATTAAGCATAGGTTGTACATGTACTTAGCAAGATCTTTTAAGGATTTCTAGTTGGTTTAGTGCCCATTATTCGGCCCTAGTGGGTATTAACACAAGAATTGATTTAATTTTTGTGTTTAAGGTTTAAAAGTGGGTATTGGTTTGAGTCTAGGTAAGTCTAGGTACTTCTGGGGTGTGTCTAAATGTATTTTATTGCGAAATGTAAGCCTTTTACGTGACCAATAAAAATAAAAATACACAAAGTTAATAATTATTTTCTTAATAATTATATACCACTTGGTTGATGTAAACCTTAATTTATTTGATGACCGTTTACATTAAATGATTATTTCTAGTCTACGCGATTTAGCTTAAAGTTAATTTAAAAGTAAACACGTATCGGACCAAAATAAATAGTGACGAATAATAGGAGTCGTAAAATGACCTAAAATTGAGAAATGTTACAGTCTCCACCCGTTAAAAGAGCTTTGTCTTCAAAGCTTAAGACCTTGTAGTGGATGACGAAGCCCGGTTTGGGAAGAGCTGTGGGTATTTCTGTTTGAACGAATCTTCACATTCCCAGGTGAACTTAGGACCCCTCCTAGAGTTCCAGCGAACCTTAACCAATGGTATCTGGCTTCGCTTCAATCGTTTGATCTCTTTTATAAACCAAAGACAAGGGCCATTTTTATCATTCTCCCAAAGTTTAAAACGAATTACCCGTTTTACAATTATAAAAGGCGCGAAGGCATGTTACTGTTCATGCTTCGTCCCCATTTCACCAACCAGGGTAAATCAAGGGGCTTTTCAAAATTGAGGGTCAAGGACGACAATTCAAGTGAGGTACAATAAGATGACAGGGATAGTTATGTAATCTCAAGGGTTTTCATTGGCTCACAAGCAAAGGCTTACTCATGCTATGGCAAAGAAGCACAATGGGAATGTTAATTTTACTCCATTAAGCTCCTCACACAACAAAAACAAAGGCCTCACAACGATTGCCCACGATGGCAATCCGTTGAACCCAAAGAAGATCAACGGTTCCTTAGATCATTACCAATCATTAAAGGATTGTACGGGTTGGATTAATTGGAGCGTGGGAAGCAAGATAGAGCCTAGAAGCTTCATCAACAGGCTATAAATAGCCCTCACTATCACACACACACGATATCTAGATAGTTAGTTAGTTTTTAATTTTAGCTTAATTCTAATTTTTAGCTTATTTTCCTTTAAAGGCCTTTGTAATTTCCTTTCAAGTAATGTAAACCAGCTTTTAATAATGAATACAGTTTCACTGCGTATTGTTCATAAGTTCTTTGTTATCTCGTCATAAGCCTTACTTATCTAAATGATAAGCTAAAAAAATCATAACTACTGAATAAGCTCTTATTAGTCTATAACTAATAATAGAGTTGAATTATTCTTTTAATCAACTGAACATAATAAATCAGTTTAAACACCTTCATCAATTAGATTTTAAGCTTTGGAAGGGATTCAATAATTGGAAGGAATCCCAAGACTTTACAGCTTATCCAATAGGATAAGCTAGAAGCTTGTAAGCTGATAATTGAGTTAATTAGCTTCTGTAAAGACTGAAGCTATGTGAAGTTCTTTCATTTTAATTCAGTGATCTTTTAATTTCTAGTACTCTTCATCTATCTAGCTTAATAGTAGTTTACTTGCTTATTTGCTTCTTAGAATGTGCTTATCTGTTTCTTATAGCTTATTTGTGTTTTAACTTGTTAATTAGTACTTATAAACCATCTGCTTTAGCTTAGTATAGTTAGAATCTAGATTAGTGCTTAATTTGTCTTAAAAACCTTTAAAAACCCTAAAAAGTAGTTAGAATAGTCATAGATCTTTGATTTCCAATAATCCAGTTGTTAAATCATGTTAGTTAAGTTTTTTTTAAGCTAAATACTATCTGGTATCAAAGGTTTTAAAGCTAGAATTCATTTTCATAAGTTTTTTTAAATCTGTCATAGACCTAAAGGAGTGTTTGGTTTAACACACTTTGACCTTAAAAAGTCAAAGTAACTAGTGTCCATTGCTTGAGATAGTATAAGGATCAATTTAAATCTTAAGAGAAGTAATTTTTAGAAGTTAGTTTGAAAATTTGAAAAAGTTAGAGTTTAATTTGAGTGATCCTGCACCAGGGGAGGTATTTACCTTAAGCTTTGTTATAGGATTTTGATTTGAGCTTATTAGGCTTTAGACTTGTGTTATATTTTCATAAGACACTCTCAATAAGAGTGTTTAGTGTAGGTCTTTACACTTTAGTTGCCTGCAAATTTAGTTTTGGCCTTTGCCAGTAGCACTAGCAATAGTAACCTCAATTACTACTGTTGTCCCTTTAATCTTCATTTCAGCTTTTGTTAGTAGAAGTTAGGATCTTAAACTCTAGTGTCTTTTAGTAATCTTATAGCTTAATATAGATTAGGATTTGTTTTATAATTTCTAGCTTATTTCTTAGGGTAAATTTGCTGTCAAAAGTTTCAATAAAATCATCAAAACACCAAATTCAGTAGTAACAAAAGTTAACTTTTAAACTTTAAATTCTAGCTTATAAGATTAGGCTTTATCAATAAGGAATGAATAGCTTATCAGTTACTTAATATAGTTCAAAAGTTCTAGTCCAATATAGCTTAATGTGCTTTTAGCTTAAATAGATTTTGATTTTTTAGTTTCTTCCTGATTTTTAGCCTTTTAATCTCCTATTCAGTTAGCTTAATATGTTTTTACTTAAGTAGCTTTCATTTCTTAGTTGTAGACTAATCACAAGAATCTAGAACAAGCTTTTGGATATGATTGTGAGCTATTTGAGCTAGTGCAAGTTTTTAGCAAAAATTAGCTCAAAAACCCACATTCTGTAGGAAGCTTATATATCATAAGCAGTTAGTGCTTATTTGTTCATTTTAGACAAAAAGTATAGGTTTTTAAAGTTTGTTTTAAAATCAAGTGTTTAATAAAGTTTGGAATAAATAGTTTTTGTTAAAGTTAAAAATAAAAAAGTAAAAAAAATGCTGGTTTGCCAGACGTTGAACCCACGACCATCTGCACACAACACACACAAACGGTCTTAACCATCCTACTTCAATAGCTCATCCATCCCTCTTCTCTCCTCATTACAAATACTTTTGTACACATTTGCATTTTCCTTTAGTTAATAAGCCGTAGCTTATCTACGGGCTTATTTGAGCTTATTTGTTAAGCTGACCACACTCTTTTTTATTTTTCCTTTAATCTTTGTTGCATTTTAGATTTTCCCTGAATTTTTCAGATTTTTCCTTTTATTTTATTAATTTTTAGGATTTTTCGAAGGATTTATTCTTAGAAAATACATATAAAATAGAAAAAAGTTTTATAAAATTACAAAAAAATAGTTTTTAGCATTAGATTAAATACCTTTAGGTTTACATCCAGTAAAATCATTTTTACACCTTTTAGATTTTAATTTTCATTTTTGAGCTTTTAATTTTATGTTTAAAAATAGGATTTTAATTTTAAAAATAGTTTTCTGAGTTTTTATGTTATTTTAGACTTTTCTAAGTTTAAAAATCATTTTTCTAAATTTTTAGGACTTAATTTGCTATTTTTTAGAATTTAATTAGATTAAAATAGTTTTAATTCATAATAAATTCAAAAATAATCAAAAAAATGTTTTTCTTTTTCTTAAAATTTTATTTTGTCCTATTTTAGGTTTAGAAATTAAGTTTGCATTTTTAGGGGTTAATTTTAGTGTACTTGCTTATTCGTCGCGTTTTATTCGTTTCCCGTTAATTGTTTAAGTATTTAATAGCTTTTAATTGTTCATTTTAATTATTGCTTTTATTTAGTAGTGTTAAATACTAAAAAATATCTTCTCTCTCATTCAAATCACAATCCAAGCTAAAACGAGGTTTCAATTTCACAAGTCGTTGGGGAAACGACCCGGGTGATCATACTTCCCGGTTAAATATACGTATTATATATATATATATATATATATATATATATATATATATATATATATATATATATATCTTTTAAGAGTGAATTTTCCTTAGGGAATTGTCTTAATTACTCTTGTGGTATTATATCTTATATTTTATAGTGTATAAAATCTAACATCAGTTTTTGGCACTGTTGCCGGGGACTTGTGTTAAAGATTCCGTCGTTTACGTTTGTTGATTTGGTTTGAAGATCCTTTCGTCCTCGAAAGTTTCATTTTTGTTAAATACTTCAAAGAATCAATATATATATATATATATATATATATATATATATTCTTTTTCTTTTTAGTATAGTTATCATAAAAACATAAAAAAAATCAAAAATATAAAAAATATTGTCCTTTGTGTCACTTAGGTATTATCATAAATAAGTTCCGGTGAACTTGAAAAGTTCCCAAATCGAACCAAAGATTCAAAAACTTGCCATTTGTGTCACTTACGAAATACGGCTCACCTTAAGAAGAAATTTTTAAGAGTTACCGTGAAGTAAGTTGATTATTTGGTTTAAGTTGTCTTCCGTTTATCGGTTTAAAATAGATTGTTAAAAAAAATTAGTGTAATTTTTGTTTGCTTGTTAATTTCTTTATTTTTAGTGGCAGCGCACATAGAAGTCGATCTCAAGCTCGTAAATCGAATCGTCACAACAACAATTAACAAGGTTATTGTTGAGGAACCCTAATTTCCAATGGCCCGACAATCGTAACAAGGGCATCATATGTTTACAAGCTCCCATCGAGGGATACGAAGATGCAATTGTTGTTCCACCGATAAATGCAAACAATTTTGAGCTAAACAACATTTATCACCTTGTGCAAAGTAATCAATCACAGGGTAGACAAGACCCTCAAACCACGTCGATTTTTTCAACAGGTCACTTCAACGTTCAGACATCCATAAGTTCCGAATACTTCGATTAAGGCCATTTTCTTTTTCCTCTCTCTCTAGACTGTGAAGCCCGAGATGGCGTAATAATGAACCTCCTAGATCAAAATACTAACGTGGGATGGTATCTTGGTCTCTAAATCATAAACCACTTCTTTCCACCTCAAAAACAACTTACCTTCGAAACAAAATCACTACTTTCTACCCAAGAACCGAAATGAAACCTTCAAACGAAGCATTGTAAACGTTCAAGAACGTCTTCGTCATGTCCTCAACCATGGTTCTCGGAATTAACACAAACTTGATAGTAGTTCTATAATTTCTTGAATACAAGGATTCAAGAATGGCTATAGATTCCGCCGCGGGTGCAATGTATCAGATAAGATGCCTCGTGATGGTTTTACCATTAATTGAGAGTAAATCTAAGGTTCGTTACTCAAGAAGTTGTGCAATTGAACAAAGAGCGAGTACGAATGCTCCTCTTTCTACTTCTTCACCTTCTAATAATTCTTTCGAGATTCAACAAATGGCCGCCTTACTTAAAGACAAAATGAATATTCGAATGAGCTTTAGAGAAAGCAAAAGAAAGCAAATGATGAATGAAATGAAAGCTTTAGTTGTTACCACTCCCGCAACCGTCAAAGCGGTTGAGGAAGTATGTGTCACGTGTGGATCGAATCACAATTTTAACCATTGTCCGTTAACTCGAGGTGGAAATGATTTTCCCGTTCTTCATGACAACATCCAACAATTTCAACAAACCGCAGCCGTTAGCAATTTCCTTCAAAGAAACCAACCTTCCAATTTGGCAAGTCAAATGAGACCACCGGGTTTCAGTCAACCGAATGTCCAAAACAACCAAAACCGTTACCAAGGAACCAATTCCAATTCAAATCAAAACCGTGGAAACAATTACCATCAAAACCATCAAGGTCAAGTTTTTCAACCACCAACCAATCAACCACCGGTTTATCAAGTTCCACCATTTCAGGCTCCTACGCCCCAAATCCAAGGTGTTTCGAAAACGGATTTTGAAAACTACGTCAAGGCAAACGATGCGGTGTTGAAGAATGTTCAGAATCAAGGTCAAAATTTGCAGAATCAAATGGCTAATGTTCCGAGTTTATTGACAAGTCTTTGTGATAATTTCAAAAATTCTGCTTCAACCTCAAATCCAGGAACTCTTCCAAGTCAAACCGTAACTAACCCTCGTCAGCAAATTAATGCTATCACCACAAGGAGCGGTAAGACTTTGGAAGAACCTTCGATTCCTCTTGTTCCTACACCCGATGTTTCAAAACCTCAAAAAGAACCTGAACAAAACCCGGAGACGTCAACGGAAAAAGTGCAAAATCCAAAATTGGAAAATACCGCACATGTCCCATCTCCGGGGGAAGAAGATTCCATTTTCATTGAAATTCCAAAACCAAAAGCAAAGAAAACCGTTAATCTTGATCCTAATCCTAATTCGTATCAATCTAAACTTCCATACCCCGAGAGGATGAAAGTTAGAGAGAACGATAAACCAAGTGCTCAACATAGCCGGTTCTTGAAGATGTTCAAGCAACTCCGTTTAGTGATTGGATTGAAATATGCTCTTGTCAAAATGCCGAAGTTCAACAAATGGTTAAGCTCGTTGCTAAGGAACAAAGAGAAGCTCAAGGAGATCGCCATTACGACCGTGAATGCCGAATGTTCCGCTATCATCATGAACAAAGTTCCCAAGAAGCTTGAAGATCCAGTAAAATTTCTTATTCTATGTGCCTTACAAGAACTCAATAGGACTAGTGCTTTAGCCGATTCAGGAGCTAGCATTAACCTTTTACCTCATTCAATTTACAAG